>JANAVB010033420.1:12773086-12920586 GCA_029216955.1 Iris pallida
AACCTAAAACTTACAAAAATTACTTACTTTTAAAACCATAATAATAATAATAATAATAATAATAACTTTTATTATTATTATTATTATTATTATTATTATTATTATTATTATTATTATTATTTAAAATTTTAAAATTTTAAAAATTTAAATTTAAAATTTTAAAAATAATATTTAAAATAATATTTTTTTCTTAAAACTTTAGAAAAATTAGTTTATTAAAAAATATATTATCAAATTTTTTTTTAAAATTGAAAATTTTAAATGTACAATTTATTTTAAAAATCATTTTATTTTGTTTATTTTTAATTTTTTTAAAAAATTTAATTTTTTAAATTTTAAGCTTTGTTATTTATTTTTATTACTATTTTTTTAATTTATTACTTTACAAATTAAATTTCATTATATGTTAAACCAATCATTTGGTAATATTACATTATATAGTCTGATTACATGTTCCAACCAAACATAAATGTAAGTTATATAACATTATATAGTCTGATTACATGTTTTAACGAAATATGGTAATGTAATTATAATTCAGTTATATCACAAACTCAATTACATTATAAATTCCATCCATTACGATGATAATTACAATTACATTATAATAAACCAACGTAATCTAAATGTCATGGCAGTGGGTGCTCTAGTATAATAAGTATATACCCATCATTTCAAGTTAGAATAAAAATCATATTCCACTTCATTTCTTATTCTACCAAATTAATTTATATTCAATTTGTATGTGGATTAGTGTGCATTTCACACTAGGTGAAAAAGCAGAGCTTTCTCCTTGGACACACCACGTCATTCTTAGTTGGCAGATTGCCACAAAAGTTGAAACGGTGGTGGCTCATTCAAGCAACCAAGCAAGTGGTTTCTCAACAGCTGCCAAAACATGGACAGACACGAACATAGAATTGGAAGAATTCTAAAGACTCAAAGAAACAGCTAGGCAAAGCCGTAGTAGAGATCCAACTTTCTAACCCACCAAAAGAAAACTCTAAATTAAACTCATCAATCAAAGATTATATAACTCTTAGAGTTAATTATTCAAATGGTGTCCGAAAAATATAGCGGTTTTCGTTTTGGTGAACAATTTTTTTTATTAATTTGGTATATATATATAAGTTTTGTATTTTGATTTAAAGAGTGCCTTAAACTAGATTTTATTTAGATTTTTGGATAATTGATAAAAATGGACATGTGATGGTTACGTGCCTTTTTTTCATAGTTATTTTGTCGTATTTTTGTTTTTCTCGAAAAAATTCTACATAAATGAATAACATTTGTCGAGTAAAAAATGATAGCTCTACAATCAATTATAGTCAACGGATTGACTGTCATGACAAAAATAACCATAAAAGTAACACACGTTATTATTACATGTCTATTTTTAACGATTTCAATCTAAAATATCAACGAAACCTAGTTCAGATACTTTTAAAGCAAAATGTAAAACTTATATACCAAATTAACCAAAAACAGGAAAATTCTATCATCAAAATGGCCAACATGACATTTCTCAGGATACCATTTAGGCAATTAACTCTCACTCTTAAACCAAATTGTCAAGTATTCAAGAAAGTCAAGATCAGAAAGAAGCATGCAGTGTATTGTAGTGTATAATGTGAACTCACATGTCATCCATGAACTTGACAGCGGTGAGGACGCTGGTGATGAGGAAGCGGTGCACGTTGAAGGAGTCCATCAGGACCGAGGGGTGCCGGCGCGCGAAGCGGTCGAGGTAGATGTAGGCGACCACGTAGCAGGAAGGGCTGCAGTTGGCATAGCGGAAGATCCTCTCGAGGTAGGTGCGCAGCGATATCGCGGGCTTCGACAGCCCCTGGAACGCGGAGGCGGCCGACGCCGCGGGCGGCTCCTTCCGCTTCGTCCCGCGGCGGTCGTTGTGCTCCGCGACTCGCTCGAGGAGCGAGGACAGGATGGACACCACCCTAGGGGTGGCGTGGGGGTCTTCCACCTGCAGCTCAGCCATCAGCGGTGGGCGCTGGTGGGAGAATTGTCTTCAAAGGAGAGGAGGAAAGGATTTTCGGTGTGTTAGTGGGGAGGAAGAGAGGTGAGGGAATATATAGAGAGGACTGGAAGGGTTAAGTGTTGGGGATGAGGATTTTGTAAAGGTGAAAAAAGGAGGGAGGGCCGGAGGGGACATGCAATGCTTGAAAAGAGAGTAAATTGTTATAAACTAGAGAGCGAGCAACAAGAGAAAATAGAAAAAAAAATGTGTGTCATTTCATTCATCCAATATGGCCTTTATATAGGTTTACAATGGATTGCCAAAAGTCACGAGTTATGAAATAAAAAGACATGAGTTACATAAGTTATGAAACCAAAGGGCATGAGTTACATAAGTTATGGATGACTAAGAGTCATGGGACATCCATATTTACAACATTTCCCCTTGGATGTCCGATGTAATATGAGATATGTCTCGTTAAAACCTTACAAAGAAAAATCCAATGGGATAAAAACTTGGACGAAGAAAAAAGAGTACATATTACACAAAATGTGTAAGCGTGATAAACTGCTTCGTTAAAACCTTGCCAAGAAAAACCCAATGGGATAAAATCTTGGTCGAAGGAAAAAGAGTACAGTTTGAGAATTAGTGATCACGCTCCCCCTGATGCTGGCAAGAGATCCTTTAGCTGACGCATCCCAATATTCTGAATCATCTTTCTGAATGTTGTGGTTGGTAATGCTTTAGTGAATAAATCTGCCAAATTCTTTCTTGATTGTATCTGCCGAACGTCAATGTCACCATTCTTCTGTAGCTCGTGAGTGTAGAAAAATTTAGGTAATATATGCTTCGTTATGTCGCCTTTGATGTAGCCATTCCTGATTTGTGCAATACAAGCAGCATTGTCTTCAAACAATATTGTCCCAGTATTCTTTGTTGAAAATAACCCACATGATTCTCGGATATGCTGAGTCATCGTTCTTAACCATATGCACTCTCAACTTGCTTCATGCAAGGCCAGAATTTCTGAGTGATTAGAAGAAGTTGCTGCTAATGTTTATTTCACTGAGCGCCATGATATTGCAGCACCACCACAAGTAAACACATATCCACTCTGAGATCTTCCTTTATGTGGGTCAGATAGATAACCAGCATCAGCATAACCCACAACTTATGATTCTAAATTTTTTGAGTAAAATAAGTCCATATCAGTTGTTCCACGAAGATAACATAATATATGTTTAACACCATTCCAATGTCGTTTTGTTGGTGCTGAGCTATATCTTGCCAGTAAGTTTACTGAGAATGCTATATCAGGTCTTGTACAATTTGCAAGATACATCAAAGCTCCAATAGCACTAAGGTATGGTACTTCCGGACCTAATAATTCTTCATTATCCTCTCGAGGACGGAATGGATCTTTCTTTACATCTAAAGATCGAACAATCATGGGGCTACTCAATGGATGAGATTTATCCATTTAAAATCTTTTCAAGATTTTTTCTACATAGGTAGATTGATGGATAAAAATTCATTTGATAAATGCTCAATCTGCAGGCCAAGACAAAATTTTGTCTTTTCGAGATTTTTTTATCTCAAATTCTTTCATTAGATAGTTAGCAGTTTCTGTGAGCTCTTCGGAAGTTCCGACAAGATTTAAGTCATCAACATAAACTGCAATAATTGAGAATCCATTTTTAGATCTCTTGATGAAGACACATGGGCAAATTGGATTGTTTATATATCCTTCTCTAACAAGGTACTCGCTAAGACGATTATACCACATTCTTCAAGTTTGTTTTAACCCGTATAGGGATCGTTGTAATTTGATTGAGTATAACCCATGAGATCTTTGGTTATTTGCTTCAGGCAATTTGAATCCTTCTGGGATCTTCATATAAATGTCACTATCCAATGACCCATACAAATATGCAGTAACAACATCCATAAGCCACATATCAAGTTTTTCTGTGACTGCTAAGCTGATCAAATATCGTAATGTGATTGCATCGATCACAGGGGAATATGTTTCATCATAATCGACTCCAGGTCTCTGTGAAAAACCTTGTGCAACAAGTCGTGTCTTGTATCTCACAATTTTATTTTTTTCGTTTCGTTTTCTTACAAATATCCATTTGTATCCAATAGGTTTTATACCTTCAGGGGTTTGGACTACTAGTCCAAATACTTTACGATTTTCTAAGGATTTTAATTCAGCTTGTATCGCATGTTTCCATTTTGGCCAATCATTTCTATGTCGACATTGTTCAATAGATTTTGGTTCAGGATCCTCATTTACAATATCAAGTACAACATTATAAGCAAAGATATTGTCTATAATAATTTTCTTTCTATCCCAGCTTTCTCTTGTACTCATATAATTCAAAGAGATCTCTTCTGAAATATGTTCATTATCATGTGCCTCTTCAGGAGTTACTTTAGACTGATCAGTCAAATTTTCTATAGTGCTTTCATGTTTCGAAACTATTTTCTCTTCGGGAGTAATAACTTGTACCTTTTTCTTTCGAGGGTTCTTATCTTTAGAGCCAACAGGGCGTCCACGTTTTATGCACGATTTTTATGTGCCATCATGTTGTCCTTCAGGGATATTTCCATGCGGGTATGTTTATATCCGGTACATGAGATTTTGTCACTTTCTTAATATCAGTGAATGCATCTGGCAATTGATTTGCAATATTTTGCAAATGGATAATTCTTTTCACTTTTTGCTCACATCTACTTGTGCGTGGATCAATAAAAGATGATACATTCCATGTAATTTTACGCCATTCTACAGGAAGTGACATTTTATCCCCCTCCAACGGTGGGAAAACTGACTCATCAAAATGGAAATCAGCAAACCTTGCCTTAAATAAATCGTCCGTCAGGGGCTCAATGTATTTTATTATAGATGGTGAGTCAAAACCAACGTAAATTCCAAGATGTCTTTGTGGGCCCATCTTTGTTCTTTTAGGTGGAGAAATGGGGACATAAACTGCACAACCAAAAATTTTTAAGTGAGAGATATCAGGCTGCTGGCCAAAAATAATTTTCAATGGTGAATGATGATTAAATGAACTTGGTCGAATACGGACCAATGCAGCTGCATGTAGTATTGTATGTCCCCAAACAGAAGTGGGTAAACTTGACCTTAAAAGTAAAGGTCTAGCAATCAATTGTAATCTTTTAATAAAAGACTCTGCAAGTCCATTTTGAGTATGGACATGTGCAACTGAATGTTCAACGTCGTTAATCCCAATTGACATGCAATAGTCATTAAATGCTTGAGATGTATATTCACCGGCATTATCGAGACGAATTGTCTTAATATAATAATCAGGGAATTGAGCCCTTAACTTTATAATCTGAGCAAGAAGTTTGGCAAAAGCAACCGTTCTTGTTGACAATAAATATACATATGACCATCTAGATGATGCATCTATCAAGACCATAAAGTAACGAAATGGACCACAAGGTGGGTCAATAGGTCCACAAATATCTCCTTGTATTCTTTGTAAGAACATAGGTGACTCAAGATTAACTTTCATCGGAAATGATCTTATAATTAATTTTTTTTGTGAGCATGCAGCACACACACAATCATGAGGTAAAAGAATCTTCTGGTTCTTTAAAGGATGTCCTCGTGAGTTTCTAACTATTCGATGCATCATACTAGATCCAGGGTGGCCAAGCCGATCATGCCAAAGCATAAAAAGTTTTGGATCATTGAACTTCTGGTTCATCGCAGTGTTAGATTCTATGGCACTTATTTTTACATAATACAATCTTGATGAAAAAACTGGAAGTTTTTCTTTCACATGCTTCTGGCATGAATCATTGGATGTAATGCATAGATATTCCATATTCCCCTCATTCATAGTCTCGATATGGAAACCATTGAGACGTATGTCTTTGAAACTTAGTAAATTTCTTTTTGACTTCCTTGAATACAAAGCATCTTTTAAAAAAATATTTGTTCCACCCGGTAATATAATATTTTCTCTTCCAGAGCCCTCAATTAATTTTGTAGTACCAGAAATTGTACTAATATTTGCTTGTGCCAATTTTAAGTTCGAAAAATATTTTAGATCTCGAAGAATAGTGTGCGTTGATCCACTGTCAACCAAACATATATCTCCACCGTTGGAGTTGTTCACAGCATCATTATCTTCCATATTTCTATAAACACAAATAAATTAAGTAAGAAACATTTAATTTATTGATAAAAACCAAAGGTTAAAACAAGCATAACAACGGATACTTAGAAACATGATAAAACAAACATAAAACTAGAACTAAACTGGAAAAGTTCAAATAATCTCAAATTCAACTTAATCATTTTTGATATTTTCGTTGCCATCATTAGCATCATCACCCCAAAACTTAATTCCTCAACTTGGCTCGTTTAAGTAATCTTCAACATCCAAATGAGTGAATTCCATTGGATCATTTTCATCTTCAAGAATGTTGCTGAAATTTACAAAGTTGCTCTCTTTCTCTTTTCCTTTACTCTTGATAGCTGTTTGGTAAAGGTCAATTAGGTGCTTTGGTGTACGACAGGTACGAGACCAATGCCCTTTTGCTCCACATCTGTAGCAAGCTTCTTCATAATTCTTCGAAGAATCAACTTTTGCACCCTTTTCTTTATCTTGTTTTCTGCCATTTTTGTTCCACTTCAAGTGGTATGGCCCAACCTTCTTGTTGAAGGGATGATGGTTAGGACCACCATGGTTTTGAATTTTACCATGACTATAACCGCGACCTTGACCGTGACCACGACCGTGACCGCAACCACGTCCTTGTCCATAGTTATTTGCATTCGCTTCAGGGAATGGCTGTGATCCAGTAGGGTAGGAGTTGTGGTTTCTCATTAGGAGCTCATTATTTTGTTCAGCAACAAGAAGACATGAGATCAATTGAGAATATTTTTTAAATCCCTTTTCACGATACTGCTGCTGCAGGAGCATGTTCGTGGCATGGAAAGTAGTGAATGTCTTTTCTAACATGTCTTCTTCAGTAACATTATCTCTGCATAATCTCATTTTAGACACAATTTTGAACATTGCAGAGTTATATTCGTTTACCAATTTGAAGTCTTGCAACCTCTGGTGCATCCAATCATAGCGAGCTTTTGGGAGTATCACACTCTTTTGGTGATCATAACGTTCCTCTAAGTTTTTTATAGAACGGCTGGATCTTTCACTCCAAGGTATTCGGATTTCAGCCCTTCATGGAGGTGATATCGAATGAAAATCATTGCTTTTGCTTTGTCTTGTTCGCTTGCCTCATTTTTTTCTTTGATTGCATGTGCAAGGTTCTTTGCACTCAAATAAATTTCTGCCTCAAGAACCCAAGTTAGATAATTTTTTCCGAAAATATCAAGAGCAGCGAACTCAAGCTTGGTGATGTTTGCCATTGTCTGAAAAAAATTTATTTAGAATATAATACACATGCTCAAATCTACAGGTTTGAGTTCTATCAATTAGGCTTCAAGCCTAACATATTATATTTTGGCTTCAGGCCTTATATTCAATTTAGATTTCTAGCTAAAAATTTTGTTTCAAAATTATATATACAGCAATCTGAATTGGTACCTTGTAGAATTCAGACAGAATAATGGAAACAGTAACATTATACAAACTAATTAAATCTAGTAATTCATAATAAGTGAAGAAAGATATTCGTTCACTGCAGACAAGTGAAAACATATATTCCCATAGAGGTATGTGATATTGGGTTCTGACATTTGATATAAAGAACAAGTAGACAAATGAGATACTGATTAATCCTGGTTATTTTGAATATAAAATTCATGGGAAAATGAGATATTGATGAATCCTGGCTACTTAAATTCATGAGAAGTTCCAAGTTCCCTTTTTTTTCAAAAAATATTTGGCCTAGTCCAAAATATTTAACAATATCCAAAATATTAAAAATATCTATGATTCATCTAAGTATACTGGTTTTGTATACAAAATTATGCTGCAACGACACATTATTAAACCAAATTACAATTATGGACACCAAAGATCTGTATTTCCTTATTGTTGGACAGAACAAATCAATTATATACGACAAATTTTATTTCCAAAATAATATATTATTGCCTAAAGAATTTCTTGGAAATACGTTTGTAGTCAAGTTCTGGTTTTGGATAAAGTTCAAAGCAGTTTGTGAGATTGCATGGATCAACAAAGTATACGTGATTTAAAAAAATCTAAGCTATATGAACAATTTTTTTTTGATATTAGGTTTAATTATACAATATGAATCATGAAAAAAATTCAAGAACAGATTACATCACCTGCACACCCTTGAACAACAAAAATATAATTTTTGATATTAGTTTTGGGATTTAGATCATAGCAAAAACTTCTTATCAAAAGAAAATAAATAATATATGAACCTGATTGGATCTTCCTGATCTTTGATTTTTTCGGTGATGTCCTGAAACTCTTCTAGCAGTCGTGCTGATAACGTGTTATAAACTAGAGAGAGAGCAATAAGAGAAAATGGAGAAGAAATTTGTGTGTCATTTCATTCATCCAATATGGCCTCATCCAATATGGCCTTTATATAGGTTTACAATGGATTGCCAAAAGTCATGAGTTATGAAATAAAAGGACATGAGTTACATAAGTTATGAAACCAAAGGGCATGAATTACATATGTTATGGATGACAAAGAGTCATGGGACATCCATATTTACAACATAAATATCATATTTCTAAGTTCTACTTACTTGATCAGAGCAAACAATAATTTTTATTTTTTTATTTCTATACATAATTATCTAATTATTTATGTTAAATTTGATAAATAATTTTAATTAGAAACATAAATAAGAACATATAGGATGAAACTTCAACTTTCATATTACATGATAGGATAGATAAAATTAGGAAAATAATTATTGTCTATACACTTTGTTTGTACATATTGAGCATTAGAATTTCGATGTGAAAATGCTAGTATAACGTAGATAAACATTTTTTATTAGTGAAATATCCATCGACCGTAGATGCCACTTGTCAAAGACTTGCTGTCATACAAACAAGTTTAGTAATTATTTGGGCACGTGGTATATATTTACTTATAGAGGTGGAATTTTATACTTCAATTAATTATAAGATATAAATTTTTGTGAATCTCAGGGTCGACTCTAAGTAGAGCTGTCAAGATGAGCCGGCGGGGCGGGCCGACCCTTAATCCACCATAACTCACCATTTGGCGGGACGGGACGGGCCGATCCACCATTTTGGCAGGCTGAAAATATTTCAACCCAGTCCAACCCACCGGCGGGCCGCGGGCTAGGCGGGCTGGCCCGCTTATTTTTTTTAATTTTTTAATTATTGTTTAGTTTCTTAAAAGAAAAAAATTCATATATATAATATTTTCTACTCACTCTCATATGCATCAAATTACAAGTAAAATACAAGAAGCATTATATAGTAGATATTTCTTTAAAATACCTTCATTCATGTAAATAAATGACCAAATTTAATATTTTATACATCATTACTTGCATTAAATGAGAATTTTTATCATTTATAATATATATCTCATATATGTGCTAAATAAAAAAATTAAAATTTTTATAAAAAAAATAGATGGTTGGCCAACCCACTTGGCCCGCGGGCTAGCCCACCGCGGGGCGGGCTACTAGCGGGCCAGTCCACCTAGACCCGTCTGTTTGGCGGGCTCCTAAATGCTCGGCCCAACCCACCTTTTTGGCGGACGGGACAAGCCGGTCCAACGGGCTTAGCCCATTTTGACAGCTCTAACCCTAAGCTCTTTGGTATTCCAGGTGAACTTTCAAAATAGATTCACCATACATAATATGGAAAAATATTAACACCTAAATAAAAGTAAATATAATAAAAAAAATTGTGATGCTAATAAAAATTTTGTTGCCACAAAAATTTGAACTAAAGATTAGTGTGTAAGTCTAACATGATAACCACTATATCACAACTCTTTTGAGTTAAAGTGGCCTACGGTACATCCTTGTTCTTTTCTATATACATTCATTGATCTTGTTGTCCTTTAGTCTTTGTGCCCTGAATCGTCGTCTAGCCTGACCTGGACTAAAATCGCCCCCTGATGAATATATATTGTTTATCATTTTTATGTCACTTGTATATATATATTTATGCATTAGTAACTATACTAGCACGTACAAGCATTTAAAACTAGTTTTGTTTCTATTTGAAATTGAGCCTCCATTGTTTTTGTCGATCTTTTAACAAATGGTATTTATGACAAATTTTTTGTCATTATTGATATAAAAATGGGAAATGTCACACACAAGAGAGAAACATACAACCGTAGTCTTTACTACTTAAAATGGAAGATTTGTCATTTCAAATGCGAATAAAAATTGACCTCATTATAGAATTAACACGTACTAATTCGAAATGCCAAGTTATAAATAAGGAATATTTTGGACGGCTACAAGTGGTGCTGCGGTCCAACGAAATATAATTTGTAATATAAAGTACAATGTTAGTGACTCCTATTGTAATTGGTAACATATTATGCAAATAACAAAAAATTGTATTAAAAACATTGAAGTTCTCTTCAATTGCATAAAAGGAATAAAATTTAGAGTATATACAAAGACAATCCCAAAACATCGTTTTAAAGAACACATTTTCGTTTTTTATGAATAATTTTTTGTGTGCAATTTACGCTCTTATAAATGATGTAAATTTTGCATATTACTTTATTTTATTATTTTCCTAGAACATTGTTACGAGAACATGAAAAAAAATGTAAAAAAAATCATCATTAAATGTCCAATATTGTCACTAAATTTCGTTTCTAAAACTTTAGTTTTCACTGAAACCTAGTTGTCACTGAAAGACAAAACTCGTCACTAAAAATTTCAATGGTTGGTCTCTAATGAGATAAAAAATGCAAATTTTATGCCCTTTAAAAGGGCGTAAACTACACAAAAGATATAAGAAATAAAAGTTTACGTCCTTTAAAAGGACAAAAATCATAAAAAATAATTTGAAACAACATTTTGGGATTGTATAAGAACTCTGAATTGTGGGATTATTTTGATTTATTTTTAATTAATTATTTTAATAATTTATACTTCTATTTTAAATTCCTGACTATAAATATACTTTACCTTAACTTTGATTTTTGAAGCACAACATTAGCCAATTCCCTGAAACAAATTCCATATTCGTGTTCTAGACGAGTCCACCTTCATTTTGGTATATCATATCCCACTCAGGTAGATCTCATTGTGCACTATTTTTAATTGTGAAACATTCGTGCATAATTTCTAACTCAAATCTAAGCTTTGCACCTACATTCTTTCCAATCGAAAATTTGAGACACAACTTCGACCTTCTCCTTGCAATCATTATATGACCATGACATTATATCAAGCTTACAACATCCATAACATTCGTGTCATACCCAATTAGACTTTTACATACTTTCTATTTTTTACAAATCCCAATGACACAATCCCTACTCCTAATGAGCTACCGGTTTGACTTAGCCCAAACCTTGTCCGGACTCAACCTAGACACTTATACACCCTCACATGGTCCATGCCAAACACCATACACCATTGTCCTCTACAAAATATCAAACTCCAAGGTTTACCACTCAAAACCTTACATCTAAACTTTTAGAAAATAATTTTAACTTTGCACCCTTTGGAATAGACCCAACTTTACACCTCACCACTTAAAACCTAATGGATAACTTAAGTGTGGTCAAACACAATTAATGGGCAGCCGTAATCCTCTTAATTTTCATATTATTTCATCCCATAACCCCCCTACCTCTTCACTTCCTCACTCATGCATAACTCCCATCCTTTATGACAATTCAACTAACTCTTCACCCTCCTAGTAAACGGCCACCCCATGACCTCTACTTCACTTATTACCTCAAACCACCTGAACAAAACTTCTTCCTAGCCCTCTTCCAAACAACTTCTCTTCATAAACTATTTCCAAAAACCTTCTCCATCTCCTTCCGCACCTCCATCTATCCACCCCTACCTAGTTTGAATTTGAATTCAGCTAGCCTCTACCAATCCGGCCATATCCCCCTCCACAGTAAGTATTTTTCTCTCAAATTCATGATGCTCTCTTCCTGTCCTCAACACTTTCTCTTCACAAACTTTCCATCAAAACTCATTCTAACTTCCTCAAAACAGTCCATCCATCATAGGTGTCCAGGCTGAATCCGAATTCAATATATTCCCTTATTAGGCCACTCTAAACCTCCTTCCACCCTTCCGCCACCTCACACACAGCCCTATGACCTTCCCCTAACACCACAGTAAGCCCTCAGGCTGCCACAGCCTTGGTTTTGTTGGCACCAAGCCGAGAAGGCAACAAAAGTCGATCGAAGTGGCTGAAACCTCACAACAGGTACGTTGTTTTCCTGAGTAGGTTTCATCTACTTTTTCTTGTCCGGTTGATGAGAAACAAAAACTAACGCAAAAATTTATGTGTCCACTATCACCTTTCAAAATTCCAGCACCTAGTTTGCAATGATTTGCCCGTGGCACCCATTTTACGACACGGTATCCAGATTCTACTTTGTCGCGAATAGCTGCTGTTTGCAAGCCTTTGCAGAGCTATTCGATGGTTCTAAGACCATTGGTAAGCACCCAAATAACCCTCCTTTGGCCCTTCTCCATTACATAATCTTGTGAAATTTTTTTATGTTGTTTTGATATCAAACTTTACTATGGTTGTCGCCGGAATCGGCCGATTGCTAGGAAATCAATGTTCTTGATTGTGTGTCATCTTGCTATTGAACTTCTCGGTGTTAAAAAAAATCCAAAAAACCCTTAGAGTAATTTTTGGACATGGGGAACTGAAATCAATTATTTCAAAATATACAAACATATCTTTGTTATGATAGAGTCGACCCGTTTTGTCGAAAAATTGGCAAGTTGTGTGAACCAATCGAACTAGTTACTAGTTCATGAGTTTTTCTTATAAATAGCCTATACAAGTTATATTTAAAGTATTTTTCATTGTTTTCCCAGAATTTATATTAGATATTTAGTAGTTATAGATATTATATTTTATTAGAATAGTTCGGTACTTAATGGGTGCATAGCTATGATGACTTCTAGGATGGATTATGTGAGATAGTTAGACCATAGATGTGGTATCCATTGATACCAAGAATTGATTGTGGTTGTTGATGTTACATAGGAGTTCATGGCGAGGAGACCGAAATGACAACAATCTCTTTTGCAAAACCAGTTGCAGGATACAGGCAAGTGTACCTTGCCAAATTTTCAGTACATGTTCCTTTCTTTACTTTGTTCTTTTATTTCTATCTTCATATATATCATGATATAGGAATAATTGGTACTTAGCATTTGATTAGTATTTGGGTGCCGATGTCTATTTATGGATATAGAGTATCGACACTAGGTATGACGATATATTAAATTCGTGTCCATTGACACGATGGACCACAGGACACAGACACGATGAATGATGATGATATGATACGGAGTCTGACATAAGATATTCGTGGCTATGGACTCTGTGATAGCAAGTAGTACTAGCTCACATGATTTGTTGTTTGTATATGATTCATACTTGACTGGATAGTTCTAAAGCATAGGGTGGGGAGGACTCTACCGAAGTACCCAGCAATCGTGACTCGTGACCGTGTCTTCTTATTTGAGGCTTGGTTATTTTTGTGTGCCAGGGTTTTTGTAGCAGAGCCTTAGAGTTGTTTTGTGTTCACTTATTGGTCTCACGACCCGGTGCCATAAGTGATTGCAGGTTTGGCTGTGCCTGGTATAAGGATTTTCCTCAACTGCATATGTGCACTAGATGGCTATGGTAGTTACCTTTCATATTATATATTCTCTCTACTGTTGCTTGGTATGCATATTATGTACCTTGCTATGTCCCTTGAGGACCTAGTGATCTCTTCAGGTAATCGCTTAGATAAAGTTCGTTGATCCAGGTGGTGTTGCTATGTTCGACTAAGGTATATATTTGGTTGATATTTTTATTATGTTCATCTTGTAGTATACTTATTTTTCTGTCATTTTATTCTGCTAACATGGCCTATTTTTGCAAGCTTTATCCTTTGTTATAAGTTTGTTCAGACAATTGTAATAGAGTTTGGTCTTATGAAGGATTTATCTTCAGTGGATTGAAATTAGAATTATCTTAGTGATATAGAGATAACTACCAGACTTAGACAGTTTATACGTATTCAAGCTGGGCCGGAGTTTACTTATTACGTAGCTGGCATGTATATGCATTCATAGTCCTACATATTTTGGGACTGGGGCATTATAGATTATCTTTGTAAATATTCTAAATTTTGTACCTTTTATATAATTGAAGAGAATGTCAATGGTTTTCATGCAATTTTTTATGCAAATAATGTAAAGACTCATGAACTTATTTTGCTGGACCTTTACATCTAACAATATCTAAAGACCAACCATCATCAAATATAAATCTTTAGCAAAATAAGTCCCCTCAGTGATATCTTTATGCACCTTACTGCAAGTGCAATTCCATCTTATTCAAACCTTCCCCTAATATTGGCTTTCATATATTATGATACCTAATTTTACTAAGCCTACATGTCGCCTGGGTTTGTAATATTATAAAGTAAAGAGATGGATAGAACAAATTGAGGAGATTGTTTCTTCATTCACTTGTCACAATCTACTTAAGAAGAGCCCTTTATATAGGCTTACAATGTGGGTTAACATTATGATGATAATTAAAGGAGAAATGTCAAAAGACATAGGTTATGGATAACCAAAAGGCATAGGTTATAGACAACCAAAAGACATATGTTATGTAGGCCAAATAATTATGGTGAATTATCCATACTTATAACACCCCTGGATATTCACCATTAATTAGTTGGTGCTGTATGCACATTTGTTGCCTCATTAAAACCTTACTAAGAAAAATCTAGTGGAAAAAAAATGTTAGTCAAGTAAAAAGAGTAGAATGCACAAAACACAAAAATATTATTACAAGCCACACTCTTCCTCGATATAATAGATTTGTAACAGCTAGTTGGTCTGATGATTAAGTCGTCGTGTGCCTATTTCATGTACCAATTTCTAAAAGTGGTATTTGGTAGTGCCTTTTTAATAAATTGGCTAAAATTTTATTAGATCTTACTTGCTTGACTTCTATTACTTTTGTCGTTTGGAGCTCATGTGCATAAAACAACTTTGGTGAAAGGTGCTTGATTCGATCTCCTTCGATGAATCCCTCTTTGATTTATACAATACAAGCAGCATTGTCGTAGAATATTGTTGTAGGCTCATCTGTAACTGTGGGTAGTTAAAAATTTACTCGTATATGATGAATGATCGATTGCTGTAACGCCCCAGAACCAGAATACTGGAGAGCGGAGGCATACATAGCCAGCTACATATATTAAAATGGAATCCACCTCGCTATACAGTCACGGCTGTCTAGATACATGAGGGTTTAACTACAAGCCATTAGTCTCTTATGGTCATGAACAAGCCTATTGTCTCAATCTTAAGCAAGTAAAGCAATTACAAGATGTTAGAGCATCAAATATACAATAGTAAGGCGTCCCCATATATTACATATTTGGATGATCATGAAGCTAGTTATACAAAATGTGAAGACTAGCAAGAGTTTTAGTCGTACATGATCAACCCTAGGATTCATCAATCATGTTACAACCCGTAGGTAGACAGTAAGTAAAGTGCAATCGAGCTAACACGTGCTCGTTGGCTAAACGCCTCAAAGAATATTTTTACAATAAAGTGGGGAACAAAAGGAAAACCCACTCGTTGCCTTGGTTATGCTTGGTGGTCACCATATGGCTGGAAGGTAGGAAGATCCTCTGGAGCTACTCCGGTATCTAGCCACGCAAAACCAGCTGGGTCAGATCTCAGAAAGAGCAAGTGCCACAAAGGAGGCTTCACTTAAGAACTAAAGCCAGCAATTAGCATAAAACATAATAACATATAATAAAAGACTGGTAATATATAAATCATGACGATATACGATGAGATAACCATGAGACTATTCAGATAACCGAGTTACAACCCTTATACCAAACAAGGACTGGGGTTGTAACCCTTCGTCTGAACGGAACCTGGTTTTCCACCATTTATCGATAAAGTAAAGCACAAGCAATCAGGTCATGTTACAATCTTGTATAGGATCAGGACAAGACTAGACTGGGTTAGACTCCATCCAATCAATCACGGCCAAACAATAATTACGGCTTGATACTTTAACTAACTAGCGTTATCACAGGCCTAGTTACTAGCAAGATGCAATAAGATATTCCAACAACCACAAGCCCTGTAGACCATCCAAGTTATCCAGATCGAATATCCGTTCATGAAGGGTGCAACGCATGACAGTGTGCTGGAAATGTGCCCTACTCGTCGGTAGACTACAAGTCCAATTACGTGTCCAGATAACAGGATTGTCTGTAGCTGGAAAATCTTTTCATGACTACTGGATTATTCTAGTTATTAGCCTTAGTCAATTTCAGTAGGTACTCCTGACCGTGGTACTCAGGGGTCCCCGTCCTAGACATGATGTAAGACAATACTGGTTCATTTGTACAAACACAATCGCCCACGGTGTCCAAGCCATTCATTCTTGTCATGTCATGCTAGCTGTCGCAACAGCATATCGAGGTATATCATGTCAGGTTTGCTTGTCAAGAGTGCGCCACGATGGGCCACTATCATGTCATGTTACGTGCCAAGAGTGCACCACGATGGGTCACTATCGTATCCATGGAACATATTCAAAATTTATATGGTACAAGCATTCTATCGAGGGACCCAAGTTACACAGAGGGTCCTAAGACAAAAGCATAATTGTAACAACTCAGCATGATAAAAGGAGTGTGCGCGGCTATGGAAGAGCCATGCGGCTAAGCGGGACGTGCTCATACGGCTCGGGAGGGGGAGCATGCTCATGCAGCCCGAGGAAAAATAGGCGCATACGGTTTAAGAGTGACGGGCTCATGCGGCTCGATTCATGCGGCAGAGGTTCATGCGACAGGGGAATCGGGTTCATGCGGCTATAATTAAAGATAGCCATGCGGCTAAGTCGAGCAAAGCCAAGCGGTTTGGCTAGAAGAAGCCATGTGGAAAGAAGGGGGACTAGCTCATGCGGCTGGAGGAAAAAGGGCGATGCGGTTTAAGGACAGCAGGCTTATGCGGGGGCTCATGCGGCTTGGGGACCAAAGCCATGCGGCTCGGGCCAACCGAAGCCATGCGGCTAAGCTAGAAGAGGCCATGCGACAATAGATAGGGGTCGCATGTGGCATGGCCGAATGAGAGTCATGCGGCCATAGAGGAACGGGCCTATGCGGCAGTAGGGGAACAGGCTTTGTAAAACCCCTCAATTTTCAAAATTTTATTTATTAATTAATATTACATGATTTAATTGATTTTCTATAATTATATATAGGAATTATTTATAGGTGTGTCTATATATTGTTTGTGTGTTTGCCCCTGGGTTTTCTTAGACTTTAATCCTTAAACCCAAATCTTAATCTCAAACCCTAAACTAGATTAACCCTAAACCCCAAACTCCTTTTTATACTAATTAAATTAGTATTTATTATTTTTATTATATATAATATATTATATATTCTTTTTGTGTGTTGAGTTGGAATAGAACCTCACCACCACCATCTTCCTTAAACCTGAACCCTACCCAAACCTAAACCCTAACTCTAATCCCGAACCCTAACCCTAGTTCAGACTCTTGGCCTCCTATCCAGCCCATCCACTGGGCTCAAACCCTAATGGACCAGGCCAATAACCTTATTAATGCAAACCCTAGTATGCACCTATATATAGGTTATCTTTCCCCCGAGATCATTTCTTCCTTAGCCCTAGTAACCGCCACCTTAGCCTTCACCACCGCCCCCTCGTGTGCGCCATCTCCGGCCATTTCCCCCCCCTCCTGACCTCGAGATCCCATGGCAGTTGCTGTCGCCGACGGAGAACCGCCGGCGGGGAGATCGACCACGCCAGCGCCACCGGCCGTCTTCGACAGCGCCACCACACGTAGCGTAGCCCCGACTCCCTGCAGTCGGCAGGTGCGACCTCGAGCCTCCACGTGGCTCTGCCACGTGGATATCCCCTTGCAACTTAGAACCCTAATTTCTATATTATTTCTTGCATTATTCATTGATTAATGATTTGATTAAGGAAGAATTAATGATTATTAATTCTAATATTAATGTTAAATGATTGTTAACAAATTGTAGATTCTGTAATAAATCTGTAGAGAATTTATTATGAATTATTATGATTTTATTCGTATTAATTTATGACTGTGAAGTAGTATTTTTTGTGTGAAATGGCTGTGTGATTAATTAATTAATGATTAATTGATAGTAAATAGTATCTAATTATTAGCCTAATGATTAGAATCATTAGTGTAGATTCTATACTAATTATGTCAGATTTTATATAATTTATTAGTATTTATTAAGCATTTAATGGGTGGTATTAATGCAGTTTTTTGTGTAATTTCCACATTATTATATTTACTGTGTTTGTTTTTAGTAATTAATACAGTAGGAATTACTTGTTATGATCTATTCATAAATTGTAGGTAATTATGTAATCTAAATACTGTTAAATTTCAGGATTTAATAAATAGTTTAGATATTTTATTTATATTTTAAACTGGGAATTAGTATCTAAATGACTATTATTTACACTGTTTCGGATTTTATTAATTAATTCACTAGGAATAAGTAAAGGTCTTTATACAAACTTGGAAATAATATTTAATCTATTTACTGTAAAATTTCAGAATAAATATTTATATTAGTTAATTATTTATACTTAATCAGTGTTATTTATATTGTATATATAATTGGTTCACTACTAAGTTTTAATTTTTATTAAATATAATTATTATGGTATGTTCATAAATGTATAGTCACGGTTGGAGAAATGTTATTTTCTGTGAATTATGAATTTTCACAATTTATTAGTAAATTTTTAATATTTAATTCTAATTTCAATAGCTAAAATAGTAATTTTATATTGATAGTTAAATGTTTTTAATTACTTATAATTAGGTAAATATATTAAAAATATTATTTACAGTAGGTTTTCCTGGAAAAGTATTTTATAACCCAATTTAGATCTTTTTACTATTTATTAACTAGTATTTATAATTATTAGCACTAATCTAGTTATTAGATAGATATATATTAAATAAAGAAAATCCTATCTATGGTTTCTTTACAAATATATATCTATTATTTCTGTCATTATTTAGCTTATTAGACTAAAAATGATTTTTATGGATTTTTACAAATTTTGTTGGTATTATTAGGAATTTGTGAAGGCATGTGTTATTTAATTGATTAATTAATTATTTATAAGTAATTAATTAATTATTAAATATATATTAGTTGTATTATAATTTCAGAATATAAAATTATAATAATAAGTACTTCATACTTATTATTGTATTATTATTATTCATAATTATTGGTACTGATTAGCTAGTAATAATGGTTTGATATTAATTATTGATTAAATAGAAATTAAATGTATTGTTTAATTTGGCTAATTAGTAGTTAATTATAGTTAATGCTTATATAGGGTTATTTGCTTCGCGGGACTCGGACTCTATTTTGGACCCGGATACTCAGTTGCTGGACACAGGCAAGTACACCTTGCTTGACATTTACTATGCAGTATTTATATTTGACCAGTTATTACTATTGTGTGCACTCGTCTCCATTGATGACTACCTTATATAGAGTTAGTATGAACTTGACACTGACTCAGACACGTATCACATATGAGTGAGTTGAGTGCAGAGGTTCTGTGTTGACTGGCCCTTAACATATGAACTTGAGTCTGTTAGCAGTTTGGTTTAGTTACATTATATTTACTATGACGTCTTGCATATTGTTCGTACCGCGTATACGGTACGAGTACATTGGGTGGGGAGAGTCTACTAGTGGTGTATGAGAATTTCTGTTTCCAATGGACGCTGGATGCTCGTAGCCCCTCGTTCCTCAAACCGTAGGACGCTTGGTGGCAGTTTCTTCTTCTTCTCCCCCTCTCATGTGCCACTAGAGTGTCTCGAGTGCATTTTCACATAGATGGTTAGAACACCTTATTGTCTCCTTGTATTTCCTGTCCTTGTTTGGTTAGGGAAATACTGGGTGGCATTCTTATTAGTTACTTTTACATTACTGCTTAGTATTTTCTTGCATGTCTTTTTCCTGTGATTTGTTATGTCCCTCTGAGGACCTGGTATCTTTTCCAGAGCTCGACGAGTACTCGTTTCCGGCTGATTACGGAGTAGAGGGACTTGTTGACGACGACTTTGAGGTGGAGCCGCAGCCTTGATCCTCTGGAGGCTAGCTACATCTTCAGACGTGGGTTCCATTTCCAGTATTCTGTTTATTTCTTTTGCTACTTCATTTCATTCCAGATGTACTCATTTACTTTAGTGGATTGTTTCCTCTAGCCATAGTTGACATTTGGATTCTGTGGCACTGATGATTTCCATTCAGTTATCTATTACATTATTTCATGGATGAGACTAGTTTACCTGCCTGTGATGTTACTTATTAGTTATACTTCAGCGTACTACAATCGAATCATAGTCCATTAAATTAGGTTTAGCTATGCTAGATTGTACAGCTGGCATGCCATGTGTTCCCAATCCGATTATTTGGAACTGGGGCGTGACATGTTTTTAGTGGTGGCCCATGCAGGTCATGAAATTTGTTTGGTTACGTTATTGTACCGAACAAGCCTGCAAATTAGGTTTAGAATATAGGGTCTCATCCATACTTGACTATATCATTCTTGATTAACCTTGAACAAATTCTTTGCATCTCGTTTATTTCCGTCCTATTCTCAATTCCTTCTATCTTATTTCTGCAGAATCATGAATCTAAGGAGTAACGTACCGCTGCCGGTAGAGACAACCAGTCATCTGGTACGGATGAGCAGTCCGCAAGGGTAGTTCCAACCCACCCTATGCTACTAGGGCAGACGTCTCAGCCAGTTGGTGCACAACTGACCGGGGTACCCCTCCTCCCCCGCAGTACCCTCAGACACCACATGGAGTGCCCCCGGCTGTGCCACAAGACAGTCAGGCACAGATGTTCCAGTTCATGCACATGATGATGCAAGAACAGAGACAGCAAGCAGCAAAACAGAGGCAAGAAGCAGCTGAGCAGAGGCAGGTAGCTGCTGAACAAAGACGGGAAGCTGCTGAGATGAGACAGGGATTCCTGGCAGCTATGGAGAGGATGACAGCACCAGCACCTGCACCAGCTCCGACACTAGCTCCCGTGAGACCAGCACGGGTAGGTTCAGTGAAGACTACGTGCAGATGGACCCAAACCTTATAAGGGAAATGAGAGTCCGGAGGAGACCACTAATTGGATCACCAGCACCAAGAAGAATTACAGGCATCTCAGTTGCCAAAAGATTTATGGATGACTGGCGTAAGAACTCAGCTGGAAGGGAATGCCCATCACTGGTGGGATTCTATGGAGCGTCAGTTGGGTACTCGTCAGTCGTGGGAGCAGTTTCTGGAGTTCTTTGATAAGAAGTATTTCCCTACTACTGTGAAGAATGCCTTATACAACCATTTTTTGTATCTGGAGCAGGGGAACAAGACTGTGGACGAGTATGACTCGGAGTTCAGTCGACTCAGCAAGTATGGAGAGGTACTGATACCCAATGATCTGGAGAAGGCCAAGAGATTTCACAACGGGCTGAGACAGGAGCTACAACATTATACTAGCTCTCAGTCCCGAATCTCTTATGCTGAGTTGCTGACGGAGGCCAGAATTCAGGAGACAATTAGCAAGGGGAAGCTGAACCAGCAGAAGAACCAGCCAGTGCGACGAAGACGCAGCAAGGGGTCCTATTAAGAGACCTATGGGACATTATCAGCATCAGCAGAAGACTGGACCCTACCAGTCTAAGGAGCTTCCGACTTGCCATTTCTGTGGCAGGAAGGGACACTTACAGAGAGAGTGCAGAAGGATGCTGGGTACTTGCTTAGCTTGTGGATCGAGCCAGCATCAGGCTCGAGATTGCCCAGTTCGGGGAGCCATTGTGCCAGCAGGAGGACAGAAGCCACCAGCATCAGGAGGTCAGCAGAGAGGACCTATACTCCCTTCACAGTCAGCACAGTTTGAGAAAGCCAAGCAGCAGGCAGGAAACAAGAAGCAAGGACAGATTTTGCTCTCACTCAGGGAGAAGATGGAACCGAAGGTGAGGCTATCACAGGTACTATTTTAGTAGGTTCATTGCCTGCTACAGTGTTATTTGATTCTGGTGCCACCTTATCATTTATAATCTAGATTGTAGCTGTGCATAGGATAGCTACTTCTACTATGCCTAAGAGTTGGAAAATTATTACTGGTGGGGGTATAGTACCTGTGACTAGTACATGTAGAGCCTGTTCGGTAATTTTTGTGGCCGAGAGATGAGAGCTCGACTTTTGGTATTACCTATGCCAAATTTTGACGTAGTACTGGGTATGGATTGGCTTAGTCATATCATGCTATATTGGACTGCCACAAGGGTTGTGCTATATTTAGACCGCCAGGTCAGCCGGAGTTTGAATTTCAGAGAGGAAGTATTGAGAAGGGAGTATCTCAGTATCATGGAGCTTGCATGGCGATGGAGGTTGCCCCGCCACCGATCATTGATGAGTTTTCTGATATCTTTCCCGATGATCTGTCGGGTCTATTACCCGACAGAGAGGTTGAGTTCACCATTGAGCTCATACCAGGAGCGGCACCAATCTCTTCAAATGTCTATCGATTGGCGAAGAAGGAGCTGGATGAAATGAGGGTGCAGTTGCAGGAGTTGCAAGACAAGGGTTTATCAGACCAAGTGCATCACCATGGGGAGCCCCGGTCTTGTTTGTGCCAAAGAAAGATGGAACAGTTCGCATGTGCATTGATTATAGAGCTCTTAATGCTGTGACGATCAAGAACAAATATCCCCTGCCCAGAATTGATGATCTATTTGACCAGCTGACAGGAGCCCAGGTATTCTCGAAGATTGATCTGAGATCGGGATACCATCAAGTGAAGGTTCGGAGAGAAGACATTCAGAAGACGGCATTCAGGACTCGGTATGGTCATTACGAGTTCTTAGTAATGCCCTTTGGTTTGACTAATGCACCTGCTGTGTTCATGAATTTAATGAATAGAGTATTCCATGAATATCTTGATAAATTTGTCGTAGTATTTATCGACGACATTTTGGTGTATTCAAAGAACCATGAAGAGCATGAGGATCACTTGAGGAAGGTGCTGGAGATCTTGAGGCATCAGAAGTTATATACAAAGCTGAGTAAGTGTGAATTTCTGCTAGATCATGTTTCATTTCTTGGACACGTTATCTCAGGGAAAGGCATAGAAGTGGATCCGACGAAGATATCAGCAGTGGAGTCGTGGCCAACTCCAACCGATGTTTCAGAGGTGCAAAGTTTTCTAGGGCTTGCCGGATATTACCGGAGGTTCGTAGAGAATTTTGCAAGAATTGCGGAGCCCATGACAAAGTTGACTCGCAAGGATCAGAAGTTTGAGTGGACGGAAGAGTGCCAAGCTGCTTTTGATGATTTGAAGAAGCGCCTTACTACTGCACCAGTTTTGACCATTCCATCGGGATCAGGAGGTTTTGTCATCTATAGTGATGCATCCGGGAAGGGATTAAGATGCGTATTGATGCAGCATGGGATGGTAGTTGCATATGGTTCTTGGCAGTTGAGGACCCATGAGAAGAATTACCCCACGCACGACTTAGAGCTTGCGGTGGTGATATTTGCCTTGAATCTTTGGAGGCATTATTTGTATGGAGAAACAGTGGAGGTATATACAGATCATAAGAGCCTCAAGTATGTCTATACTCAGAAGGATTTAAATTTGAGGCGAGGCGTTGGCTTGAGTTGATGGCAGATTTTGATATCGAGTTACAGTACCATCCAGGGAAGGCTAATTCAGTAGCAGATGCATTGAGCCGGAGGCCTATGGCATATTTCTTGACATCACAAAAGGAGTTGCTTTATGACTTGGAAAAGATGGGCATTGAAGTTGTTAGGCCTGGAGGAGTTGCACAGATGATGAATATTCAGGTTCAGTCTTCACTAGTAGAGCGGATCAAGGCGACCTTACCGACAGATGCCAGATATCAGAGGCTTCGACAGAGGACAAAGCAAGGACTACAGACTGGATTGAGGATTCACGAAGATGGGACCTTGAGGTGCGGAAATCGCCTCTATGTTCCTAATGGAGAGATCAGGCAGGAGCTGATGACAGAGGCTCATAGCTCGACTTATTCTATTCATCCAGGAGGTACGAAGATGTACAGGGACCTGAGACAGCACTACTGGTGGCATGGAATGAAGCGTGAGATAGCACGATTTGTAGCAAAGTGCTTGGTGTGTCAGCAAGTCAAGGCTGAGCATCAGAGGTCCGCAGAATTGTTGCAACCGCTTCCGATACCTGAGTGGAAGTGGGAGCACATCACTATGGATTTCGTTACGGGATTTCCGAGGAGCCCAGCTGGACGAGATACAGTTTGGGTGATTGTGGACAGATTATCGAAGTCTGCTTATTTCATACCATTCCGGTGGGGCAATCTACAGAAGTAATGGCAGACTTATTATGAAGGAGATAGTACGATTACATAGAGTACCAGTCAGTATAGTCTCCGATCGAGATACGAGATTCACATCGCACTTCTGGAAGAGCATGCAGGAAAGTCTGGGCACAAGACTGAAGTTTAGCACAGCTTATCACCCTCAGACAGACGGCAGTCAGAGCGTACCATTCAGACGTTGGAGGATATGTTGAGAGCTTGCATGTTGGATTTTGGAGGATCCTGGGAGGATCACTTGCACTTGGTAGAATTTTCTTACAACAATAGCTACCAGGCAAGTAGATGGCCCCTTTTGAAGCATTGTACGGAAGGAAGTGTCGATCGCCAGCATGTTGGGGAGATGTAGGCGAGAGACAGATATTGGGACCAGAGTTGGTGACTCGTACAGTAGATACAGTCAAGAAGATTCAGGGACATCTACGAGCAGCACAGGACCGGCAGAAACAGTGGGCAGACACTCATAGGCGACCTCTTGAGTTCAAGGAAGGAGATCATGTGTTCTTGAGAATCTCCCCGACTAGAGGTACAATCAGATTTGGAGTCAGAGGAAAGCTCAGCCCAAGGTACATCGGACCGTTCGATGTGTTGGAGAAAGTTGGCGAGGTTGCATACAGATTGGCACTTCCGCAGTCATTGGAAGGCGTCCATGATGTATTTCATGTCTCCCAGTTGAGGAAGTATGTGGCAGACCCCAACCACGTACTTGATCATTCAGAGATCACCGTGGGACCGACTTTGTCCTACGAGGAGCCTGTGGAGATCCTAGACCGCAGAGAAAGTGTTGAAGGGGAAGACCATTCGACTAGTCCGAGTTGCGTGGAAACACCATTCTCCGGGCGAATCGACTTGGGAGCGGGAAGATTCTATTCTGGAGCGTTTTCCATACCTTCGTGAGGCGTCTGGTATGACTAAATTCTGTTAATAATTACTCTTTAGATTCTGCTTAATTTAGTTTGTAAATTGCCTAGAATTAGAATTATGATTGTGTGATTCTTTTATCCTAGCTTGTTTCAATTTCGAGGACGAAATTTTAATAAGTTGGGGAGAATGTAAAACCCCTCAATTTTCAAATTTTATTTATTAATTAATATTACATGATTTAATTGATTTTCTATAATTATATATATAGGAATTATTTATAGGTGTGTCTATATATTGGTTTGTGTGTTTGCCCCTAGGTTTTCTTAGACTTTAATCCTTAACCCAAACCTTAATCTCAAACCCTAAACTAGATTAACCCTAAACCCCAAACTCCTTTTTATACTAATTAAATTAGTATTTATTATTTTTATTTTATATAATATATATATTCTTTTTGTGTGTTGAGTTGGAATAGAACCTCACCACCACCATCTTCCTTAAACCCGAACCCTACCCAAACCTAAACCCTAACTCTAATCCCGAACCCTAACCCTAGTTCAGACTCTTGGGCTCCTATCCAGCCCTTCCACTGGGCTCAAACCCTAATGGACCAGGCCCAATAACCTTATTAATGCAAACCCTAGTATGCAACCTATATATAGGTTATCTTTCCCCCGAGATCATTTCTTCCTTAGCCCTAGTAACCGCCACCTTAGCCTTCACCACCGCCCCCTCGTGTGCGCCATCTCCGGCCATTTTCCCCCCTCCTGACCTCGAGATCCCCTGGCAGTTGCTGTCGCCGACGGAGAACCGCCGGCGGGGAGATCGACCACGCCAGCGCCACCGGCCGTCTTCGACAGCGCCACCACCACCGTAGCGTAGCCCCGACTCCCTGCAGTCGGCAGGTGCGACCTCGAGCCTCCACGTGGCTCTGCCACGGGATATCCCCTTGCAAACTTAGAACCCTAATTTCTATATTATTTCTTGCATTATTCATTGATTAATGATTTGATTAAGGAAAGAATTAATGATTATTAATTCTATTAATGTTAAATGATTGTTAACAAATTGTAGATTCTGTAATAAATCTGTAGGAATTTATTATGAATTATTATGATTTTATTTGTATTAATTTATGACTTTGAAGTAATTATTTTTGTGTGAATATGGCTGTGTGATTAATTAATTAATGATTAATTGATAGTAAATAGTATCAAATTATTAGCCTAATGATTAGAATCATTAGTGTAGATTCTATACTAATTATGTCATATTTTTATATAATTTATTAGTATTTATTAAGCATTTAATGGGTGGTATTAATGCAGTTTTTTGTGTAATTTCCACATTATTATATTTACTGTTTTTGATTTTTAGTAATTAATACAGTAGGAATTACTTGTTAGGATCTATACATAAATTGTAGGTAATTATGTAATCTAAATACTGTTAAAGTTTCAGGATTTAATAAATAGTTTAGATATTTTAATTATATTTTAAACTGGGAATTATTGTATCTAAATGACTATTTATTTACACTGTTTCGGATTTTATTAATTAATTCTAGGAATTAATTAAAGGTCTTTATACAAAACTTGGAAATAATTTATATCTATTTACTGTAAAATTTTCAGAATAAAATAATTATATTAGTTAATTATTTATACTTAATCAGTGTTAATTTATATTGTATATAATTGGTTCACTACTAAGTTTTAATTTTTATTAAATTAAATTATTATAGTAATGTTCATAAATGTATAGTCACGGTTGGAGAAATGTTATTTTCTGTGAATTATGAATTTTCACAATTTATTAGTAAATTTTTAATATTTAATTCTAATTTCAATAGCTAAAATAGTAATTTTATATATGAGTAGTTAAATGTTTTAATTACTTATAATTAGGTAAATAATATTAAAAATATATTTACAGTAGGTTTTCCTGGAAAAGTATTTTATAACCCAATTTAGATCTTTTTACTATTTATAACTAGTATTTATAATTATTAGCACTAATCTAGTTATTAGATAGATATATAAATAAAGAAAATCCTATCTATGGTTTCTTTAATAATATATATATTATTTCTGTCATTATTTAGCTTATTAGACTAAAAATGATTTTTATGGATTTTTACAAATTTTGTTGGTATTATTAGGAATTTGTGAAGGCATGTGTTATTTAATTAATTAATTAATTATTTATAAGTAATTATTAATTATTAAATATATTAGTTGTATTAATAATTTCAGAATATAAAATTATAATAATAAGTACTTCATACTTATTATTGTATATTATTATTATTCATAATTATTGGTACTAATTAGCTAGTAATAATGGTTTGATATTAATTATTGATTAAATAGAAATTAAATGTATTGTTTAATTTGGCTAATTAGTAATTAATTATAGTTAATGCTTATATAGGGTTATTTGCTTCGCGGGACTCGGACTCTATTTTGGACCCGGATACTCAGTTGCTGGACACAGGCAAGTACACCTTGCTTGACATTTATGCAGTATTTACATTTGACCAGTTATTACTATTGTGTGCACTCGTCTCCATTGATGACTACCTTGTATAGAGTTAGTATGAACTTGACACTGACTCAGACACGTATCACATATGAGTGAGTTGAGTACAGAGGTTATGTGTTGACTGGCCCTTAACATATGAACTTGAGTCTGTTAGCAGTTTGGTTTAGTTACATTATATTTACTATGACGTCTTGCATATTGTTCGTACCGCGTATACGTACGAGTACATTGGGTGGGGAGAGTCTACTAGTGGTGTAAGAATTTCTGTTTCCAATGGACGCTGGATGCTCGTAGCCCCTCGTTCCTCAACCGTAGGACGCTTGGTGGCAGTTTCTTCTTCTTCTTCCCCTCTCATGTGCCACTAGAGATGTCTCGAGTGCATTTTCACATAGATGGTTAGAACACCTTATTGTCTCCTTGTATTTCCTGTCCTTGTTTGGTTAGGGAAATACTGGGTGGCATTCTTATTAGTTATTTTTATATTACTGCTTAGTATTTTCTTGCATGTCTTTTTCCTGTGTATTTGTTATGTCCTTCTGAGGACCTGGTATCTTTTCCAGAGCTCGACGAGTACTCGTTCCCGGCTGATTACGGAGTAGAGGGACTTGTTGACGACGACTTTGAGGTGGAGCCGCAGCCTTGATCCTCTGGAGGCTAGCTACATCTTCAGGCGTGGGTTCCATTTCCAGTATTCTATTTATTTTTTTTGCTACTTCATTTCATTCCAGATGTACTCATTTACTTTTAGTGGATTGTTCTCCTCTAGCCATAGTTGACATTTGGATTCTGTGGCACTGATGATTTTCTATTCAGTTATCTATTACATTATTTCATGGATGAGACTAGTTTACCTGCCTGTGATGTTACTTATTAGTTATACTTCAGCGTACTACAATCGAATCATAGTCCATTAAATTGGGTTTAGCTATGCTAGATTGTACAGCTGGCATGCCACGTGTTCCCAATCCGATTATTTGGAACTGGGGCATGACAGGCTTATACGGCTGGAGTCTACTTGAGTCATGTGGGTGAAGGCCATGCGGCAAGGGCCATGTGGCCAAAGGGGATTTGTCGCATAAAAAATCCATGTGGCTAAGTACTGTTCTTCTCCACTTTTTTAAGAAGAAAAACCATGATGCCATTGCTCCCAAGCTCCAAAAATCTACATCTAAGGTCAGAATCCGAACTTCTATAGGTCAAAATAGGGTAGAACGAAATTCTCTACAACCTGGAACACTCAAAACTTGAAAATAACATGGTTAAATAGATCAAAACCCAAGAAATCCGAAAATACAATAAGGTTAGATCTACATGAAATGAGCCATGGAAATCAAAAATGCTAAGTACTAAAGTGTCTTAGAATCTCATGAGGAAAAAAATGGAACAACAAAATTTGAGTTCCTCCATGAAGCAAGATGCACTTGCCTAAGCCTCTCTGGTAGGTGGAGAGTAATGGTGAGGAAGAAGAAGAGTTATGAGGATTAATGGAAGAGAGAGAGTGGTTATGTGGCTTATAAAGGAAGAGAGTGGATGGTAGGTGGGGTTGGTTCACATGCAAAAAAAAACCGAACCAAGCCGAACCAAGCAATGAAATGCTAAAAAAACCATGCAATGAGACATGCAATATGAGTCAAAATACGTACATGTATACCAAAATACGTAATACGAACTACGGGCGCTACAATCGCAACCGCACAATTTCTCTTGTTGCTTCATGTAATGCAATTAATTCTGCATGGTTAGAAAAAGTTGTTACTAAACTTTGCTTTATTGATCGCTAAGGTATAGCTGCATGGTTATTAATAAACACATAACCTATTTGGGAGCAGCCCATACGAGCGTCAGAAAGATAACTTGAATCTGCATAACCAACTAAACAAGAACTGTTAATCAAACCAAAGTAATAAAATAATCCCATATCAATTGTTCCACAAAGATGTCTCAATATCTGTTTAACTCCATTCCAATGTCTAAGTATAGGTGCAAAACTATATCTAAATAAGAAATTAACAGGAAATGTAATATATGGTGTTGTGCATTGTGCTATATATAGTGCTCCAATAGCACTTAAATACGATATTTCAGGACCAATAACTTTTTTTATCTTATCCCTTTGGTCGAAATGGATCTTTATCCAAATCCAAACTTCGTGCAACCATAGGTGTACTAAGTAGATGTGCTTTGTGCATTCTGGATCATTTTAAAATCCTTTCAATATATCAGAATTGATGCACTAATATTCTAGTGGAACTTTATTCTATTTGCAAACCGAGACAAAATTTATCTTTTCCAAGTCTTTTATTTCAAATTCTTTCTTCAAATAGTTTGTATTTTTCTCTAATTCTGTAGGAGACTTGATCAGGTTTATATCATCCATATATACTGCTACTATAGAGAATCAATTTTTGGATTTCTTATTGAAAACACATGGGTAAATTTGATTTTTTTTTTATCATTGTTTAGTCAAATATATATAAGGTGATTATACCACATTCTTCTGGATATTTCAACCCATATAATGCTCGTCTATGTTTAATTGACATAATCTCTGGCATTGTAAATCCTTCTGAAAATTTTATATAGATGTTAGTATCTAAGTCTCCATACAAATATGCAGTTACAACATCCATAAGTCTCATATCAAGATTTTCAGAAACTGCGAGACTAATTAGATATCTAAGGTAATGACATCATAACTGGAGAGTATGTCTCCAGATAGACAATTTCAGGTCTTTGAGAGAATCCTTGTGCTACAAGTCGGACTTTGTATCTTTCAACTTCGTTCCCTCTTTTCGTTTTCTCATGAAACACCTATTTAAAACCAACATGGTATATGCCCTTTGGTGTTTCCACTATAGGTCCAAATACACCACGTTTTTCTAAAGATTTTAATTCTGCTTTAGTAACATCTTTCCAGATTTGCCAATCTTTTATTTGTCGACATCTATTTATACTACGTGATTCATTTTCACAATCATCATTGTCCTTTGATATTTTAGTAACTACTGTATAGCTAAATATCATAGATGACAAATATTTTTCTATTCCACAATTCACCTGAACATCCATAAAATATCGAGATCTCTTTATTTTTAGGTACTTTTGCCTTTCTAGAGGCATATAGGCATTTCAGTGAATTTAGAAACGTGTACACCTTCATTATTTGTTTTTGGAGCTTCAATTACTATCGGGCTTTTATCAGGACAAGATGTTTCATTAGCTCTCTTCTTTCTAGGAGAACTATCCTTGGAACTATAGGCCTACCACGCTTTTGATTTGTAGTAGTTGATTCATTTGCCGCCTTGTTTGGATTTTGTCCAACTGGAACAGTGATTCTGGCTGGCACATTCATAGCTGGTACATGTGATCTAGTTACCTTTGCATCATTAAATGTATCAGGTAATTGATTTATAATTTTTTACAAATGTATCATTCTCCTTGTCTCATAATCATATTGTGGAGTTCTTGGATCATAATGAGATAGAGTAGGTGTATTCCATGTTAATTCACGTTGTTCATTAGTAATGGTTTGTTCTATATGAACAATTTGTTGCTTATCTCCCCTTAATGGCATGGTGAGTCTCTTATAAAATTGCTAATCATCAAATCTTGTAGTAAAGACATCATGAGTCATTGGTTCCAAATATCTTATTATGGAATGTCACTCCCTAGTCCCAAAGTAGATGGGACTAGGAACACAAGCATGCTAACTAATACGACCTGGAATAAGTTTCCAATTTAATGGACACATTGTAGAAGTGTACTAAACCTACACTATCTCAACTATTTCTTAATCCACATATAAGTAAATAAACAAGAATGAACGATATGTAATATAGTCGGTCGCCCTATAATATACATGTTCGAGCAAACTCGAGAACAAAATAAATTTGCAAACTAGGCTAATGAGCAGAGTATATCATGATGAGAAATAGATAAAGCATGGAAGAATTATGAAATAATACTACAAGCAGTACCCGAAGCATGAATATGCAACCATACCATCCATTTATCTATCTATAAGTGCTCTACAATAATCTAGAGAGATCACCAAGTCCTTAGAGGGACGTAACAAGATACAAAAGAAATATGCCATAATATGAACTGAATAAATAGAAACATGAAATAAATAGCTCGAATCATAATATTGTCCAGTATCCTGCCATCGAAGCAGTGAACCCCTACAACCAGATAAGGATAAAGGGTGACACACTATTCCGCGACAAGATATTATTCCATGCCATATATGAACTGAATGAATAACCTGAACCACCACACGATCCACTATCTTATAGTCGAACAATGAACCAAACCCAAAAACAAACAAGGAAAAGGTGTGGGCCACTATTACGTGATAAGACATTATCCCACGCTATGGTTATGGATAAGTACAACATCTCACCGTACTATGTGAGTGCATGTTGAAGACGATGTTGGGCATATGGGTATGTGATAAGGATATAGCACAGAATCACATGCCAGTGTAGGATCATGAGCCGATGCTATTTACTATGAGCTACGAGCCAAATAGGCAACTAAAACTATAAGGCTCATGACTCCCTTATATTCCTCCAAAGATTACACAATCGAAAGGGGTTGTCCCATACGCCTACTTCTAGTCTTCTCCGCCCATAAATGGTACAAGTCATATCAATGTCTCGAACAACCATATCTCAATGCGAGTCACTAAACTAGACACAATTTAATTCTACATGCTCCGCCATACGAATCGCTCGCATCGGTAGCTAGCCGAATGTGAAAGCTCGTGCCAACACAATGAACCTTCACTCACAGTGTCGTATAATGCAGCGTGTCATGGCTTGAAAGTATAGGAACGTTGAGCACCCCTAGAGGGGGTGAATAGAGTGTGTGTGCAGCAAAAAGATAATTACCAAATTAAAAAATATATGTATAAACAGTGTCATAGATGATAGGTGCTAGGCAGATGATAACAAACTATTTAAAAATTAAATGAATAATGTAAAGAGCATCAGAAAAACAAACTAGTGACACAACGATGTGTACTGGTTTTCCTCTGAACGGACTAATCCAGTGTCGTCTTGCTCGATATTAATCTACTTATCCGAAGGACTCGCAACTTCAATAAGACAAAACTTAAAAACTGGAGGAAAGCCTTATTTACAAACTCAAACCAAACTCTGGATCGAACCAGAAAGACACTTGGCTTGGCTAGGAGTTGTAAAGGCTAGATATGAAAATGTAAAGCTCTTTGAATGCTTTTGAATAAATAGAGAATAGAATAAATGAATGAGTGATTTGGAATAGAAACTTCTCATCTATTTACAACATTTTTATGGGCAGAACTCGACATGTGTTTGGGTGCATATTTTTCGTAATTCAAAAATTGGTTGCAGATCTTCAGGAAGACCACATAACTTCAGGAACTGCCTGGCCGAACCTGGTCAGAGTTTGGGCCGAACTCTAGACGAACTCTTATGGTGTTTCCTGACCAGCTTCTTGTGTTGAAGATGGCTTTTTGGGTTCACTAGGTATTGGGCTTTTGGCTAGTATGGAATGTGGAGTTGAATATTTTTGTGGATAGGTAGGCTATTTTGAAATTAGATTTTAGTAGCATAGCCAATTGTCAATTTGATCGACCTCACATTTTTTCTAGACTCAATAAAGTATAAAATAAATAATAAAATATGAAAAAATGTCTTGATCAACATCCATAGCCTTTGTTTAACGAAGACAATGAATAGTAGCAGTAGAAAAGTAGATGTTCTGCATTTGTACCAGTAATTGCATATTATTTATGTATCGACCAAAGTTTATGTTGATTATCAAAATCAGGTGTGACTATGACCAATGGGCCAACAATCTTCACTATTTTGATAATTGACAAACTTTGAGTTTATTCCAAATAATAAAAAAATAACTTAAATTTTTTATACCTTTTAACCATTGTGATTTCTTGGTTTATTTGGTTATAACTCTTCTCCCCCATTGTCATTTGTACAAAATGGATGCTCTCTCGCAAATAGTGAGTATAAACAAAAAACAGAGAAAGAATAACAATACCAAGTGTAAACCCCCTGAATTTCTACTACGATTTTTTATATATAAATTGGTATTTAATGATATTTACTAGTACTTCGTATTTATATGCCGCGTACAAGTTCGCATTCTCGTAATGTACATCGCATGCAAGTTTTCGGTTCGAAATTGCTCGTCGAGTGCGAATATGTGCGAGATACATATTTTTGTAAAACATTTTTGGAGATTTTATAGAAGAATTTTAGTTTCAAAATAATACGTGATAAATATTTTAATTACATAAGGTTGTAAAAATGTCACATCGAGATGTGCCACAACTTATGTTTTATTGTAATATAAGTAGTAATTTAGAAAACTATTTTTATGTATACATATTATTTGTATGCAAGTGACATGAAATTTATTTCATGTCCACTTTGATTTTACGAAAACGAGTATAATTATTTATTGCAAAATGATATTCCAAATATTTAAACATTTATCATGATTTTTGAAATTAATTACTATATTTATTATTTATTAAAATGATATTTGAAATATTGTTTGATTTAATATTTAATTAATTATTATGATTTAAATTAGAAAAGATTTTATTGACCTTATTTTAAATAGCTTCTAAATTAAAGATAAGTTTTATCCATATTAAATTGGATTTGATAAATTAATTTTTAAATCGATTTGAATTAATATGGAATTTATCCATTGGGATTTAAAACCTCCCTAATCCTTATCCAACTGGGAATTCCTACCTCCTATAAATGGAGAGGTACTTCTATAATATTCTCCATAAACACAAAGTGCATCGTGTCTGTGTTCCCTGACCATCCACTATATATATCTATTACATATACAGCAAGTTCCCCATCTCGTGCCCAACAATTCTGGGCAATCCTTCCCGTCGTGTTGGACACAACCCGACACGATGGCAACCAAACTCGTCGAACACCTCCTCTGTCCGATACCATCACCGTAACTCTATCGGCCAAGACACAGCCATCACCACCACCGTATGAACCCAGCCTTCACCACCTCGGGTCAGCCTCCTCCACGATCAACCACCATCTCCATCGTCAGCACCTTTACCAACCACGACCACCACCAGCAACATCGCCACAACCGAACCCCAACCTCCCCTTCGTCACCGGCGACCCCATCAACCAGCGACCCCCACCAGTAAATTTACACCACCACCATCACCATCATCCAAAAAGAAGAAGAGGGGAACCTTATCCAAAGCCGAAGCTGCCATAAGAGCGCCCGACGACCACAGTCGCCGTCGACCGCCTCCCGCGGATCTGGAGTCGCCATCGAGAGCCTCCCACAGCCGCGCTGCCTTCCCTTCCATCTGCGACCCAGGGCACGGCCGAGAGCCTCCACCGGCGTCCTCCCACCGCCAGGCCTCTATCTTTTTCTCTAGTGAGGACCGACCTATCGCCGTGCCTCGACCCGGTAGCTGCCGCATTCTTCGTCCCCGATTTCCCTCTCCACCAGCCGAGTCGGCCCCAGTCCTCCGACCCGCAGCGTCGACGAGCGCCGTGCGCCTGTCCTCTGCATCTTCCGACCTTAGGACACCCGCCAGCCGTCCACCTGCGGTGCACCGCCGTACGTCCACGACCAGTGACTCCGTCGCCGAACATCGTAGTACACCAAACGACACACCAGGCAAGATACCTTGCCATTATACTGTTTATATTCAGTCTGTATTTTATTACATATCATTGTTCATTATTTTCAGTTCTTGATTTACTACATGCTCAGTGATTATTAGTTTACTTTGTTACTATCCTTTGGTTGCACATGAACCTAGAGTTAAGGGACTACCATCTGTAGTGTATCGCATATACCTTGACACAGTTATGCCATGAGGATGTGTGAGATGAGTAGCATGTAGAGGTTCTTTTGTATGGGCTGATCCCCCATGCGCATGCGTTAGGGCTAACTGCTAATAGAGGCGTATTAGAAGACTTATGAGTTAGTAGAGGTACATGGTCGTGGATGCGACTTGACAGGTACATTAGGTGGGAAGAACAATATCTGACGTATGGGCTTCTTTGCACTTCCCTGCTTACCTGTGCGCTCCGCCGGAGACGCAGTATCCAGATGTCCTTTGACGTTATCCAGAGCGTTATGGACGTAGCCCCTTGCACATGATGCCCTCTAACGATCTTCGGACGTTACGGACGTAGGCCCCTGGTGCCCTATATGGGGACTATGTCGATCCGATTTACAGCCAGGGCTCATGTATTGAAGGTTTGTTCTTATTGCATAAACACATTAGATGGTTAGGTAACCCTCGTCAATGTCATATCACCCCGTTCCATTTGTAGCTTGGAACAATATCGCATCATGGTATAGTATACTACCCTTTGTCCTTGTTTGGTCGTAGGGGTAGTCCACTGTTTCGATGATGAGGTATTAGATGTTGTTACGAGTGGGACTATTTACTTTACTTGTGATTTATGACATAGTATATATATTCAGTTATGTGGCATGTTCTTTATGTATCTTGTTACGTCCCCCTGAGGACCTGGTTATCTCGCCAGGTGTGTGTTCTTGTCTTTCGCAGGTGTTCTAGCCGTGGCCATGATCGTCACTATTTTTTTGAGGATGATTGCACTTGGATCGTCTTCGCTTCGCTCGCCAAAATCATTCTTTTATCATGATTTCTTTTCATTGTTGGTAGTAGATTTGTCTCCGCCCAACTACATGTACCAATAACAATTCATAGATTATATGGTATCTTTTATTCTTATATTTTGTGTGGATGAGATTAGTCATGGTTCTACTGCATTTTATAGCTTACGTATTTATTATACGGCTGGCATGTCTACGTTCCTAGTCCTACGTATTTTGGAACTGGGGCGTTACATTTTTGTGGTGGCCCATGCAGGTCTAGTTTACCGTTTCGGTTACATGACTATACCAAACGGGCCTGTAATATAGGATTAGTATCTAGGAATCTCATCCACAAGCTTGACCTCCTTCCTTGTCTCAAGTTTTAAACTCTCGTTACCATCCTTGATTTGTATCCTGCTTGAACTCTTTCTACCATAAATTCTTATCTTTCATGCTTAGTGACAGTTAGGAAGATGACTACACTATTATATGCTAATAGGTCAAATACATGGCTAGGAAGATTACATTAACAATTAGTGTACATTGAGGTCTTATTTGAGTTATAAAGACATTTTTCCTAAAAGTATGATTTTTAGGATTAGTTAACTCCAAGTTGGGTAGTAGCATATTACCACCTTCAAAGGATAGTTGGAATTTTATTTTGCTATTACAAGGTGATATACACAAGAGGTTAGCTAGAGCGAGGAAACAAATTATGATTTATGATTGCGAAATAGTTTATGATTTATTGGGATATGAAACTGATTTGAGAAACATCTTGAAACTGTGACATATGATTTACGGTTTAGTTCAAGTTTGGATTGTAATATGTTAAAGTTTATCTCGAATTTATTAAAGAGTTTTAAAATAAGTTATGATTTTGTAAACGACTAGAGAATGTGGAGGGTTTATGATTTACGGTTTATTAGAGAGCCTAAGTTCTTAAATTGAGTCATACAATTTATAAGTTTATTTAGTTTTGAGTTTGAAGAGATGATGGTAAAAAAAAATTGTTTAAAATATTTTGAAAGATATAGAATCGATCCGAGGATTTATTTTAAATGCTCAATTTTTGTTGAATCATGATTGATAAGACTATTTAAAACTTGAGCTTACGTTTTGGGTTGGTTATGATATGCTAAGAGTTATCTCCAGGTTATTTGAAAAATTTTAAATTTTTGTTTAGCTATGATTTTATGGAAGTTTAGTAAAAAAAGAAAAAAAAAGAAAAGAAAGAAAGAGTTGACGACTGATAGAACTATTTGAATATTGAGTTTATTACGAGTTTGGGAAAAGTTATTAATGATATGGTAAAAAGTTATTTTAGATTGATTAAAGGAAATTATATTTTAATTATGATTATGTTAGACGATTTAGAATGAATATAAATTATGGTAGATTTTTGGAGAATTTTTGTGAATGCTCGAGTTCAAGGAGTTAGATTTATAATGATGGACAACCAAGGTAGCCATAATGAGATATAGTAGTCCACGTTAGTGACATATCACCCATGGCCATGATAGTTGTACACAAGTATAGTTAGTCATCGACCAAACTGTATAACTATATCTTTATCTTGACCCACTCGACCTTCCCTCAAATCTAGATCTTTATAAGTGACCATCTAATTGTTTAAAACTTAGAAATGATTAGAATCTTTCTCTTGACCATGTTCCCTCTAAAAGACTATCTCTCTAGAAGTCGTGTCCCTAACTTATTTTACTTGACCTACTAGATTCCTTAATTACCCTTATTTGTGCTTAAACTGGATCCATTTTACTTTGTGCGTAAATATCACCTTATGAACTCCCACTTTCTATTCTAGACCTATTGGTGTTCTCTATCATGACTTTGATATTTGGAGCACAACAGGGACTTTTTCTTCCAACAAATTCCATATACATGACCTAGACAAGCCCACCTTCAGGTAGGTATATCACACATCCCCTTGTACTCTATTTTCTTGATATGACTTTTGGGTCAAAAGACCAAACTATAACCTTTACCATGATATCGACTCTTGACCTCAGAAAGAGATTCAACCAAGACTCAAGTCTTTCGACCCCATATAGGAGGGTGATCTACCTAATTCCTTAATGTTTAGCTTGTGCTTATTGTTGATTGCTAACCCATGCCTTTTATCTTCGTATCTTACCTTAATTTGCTTAGACCCTTATATTTTTTATTTTCGCAACATAATCCGTAATTATTATCCAAATCCTTACCAAGAATATTGAAGCCTAGCCATATTCTTCACCCAAATGTTTACTTTATTTGACTTCCCGTAACTCATGCAAACCGTGTTTATTATGGTTTCCTTGTGTGTAGATAGAATTTCTATGGCACCCTTAAATTCTATAACTAGATTAGAGAATCCCATATGGGAGATTAAAGGAATATGAGGAATATGCTATAACGAAAAAAAAAAAAAATTTAAACTGTGGTGATTAAAGGTACGATCAAATGTGAAAGAATTATAAATTAACTGTCTTCAAGGAATAATCAAAAATTTGAGAATGAGGAATTGTGATGCTCAGAGGATTGATCCTATATCAGTAGACACGGAACTCCTAGTAGGAAGAGTTGATTTGAGAAGTATATAGGTTTGGAAAAAAAATGATTGGGGAAACTATTAAATTCAAAGAGTTTGAGACTTATTATGAGGTATATGATTTTTCCAAAATAATCAAGATTAGAACTAAGGTTACAAGATTTTGATTTGAGAATATATTTTAAGGAACCAAAGTTGTTGCGAGCCAAAATTTAGGAGAAACTCCAATTTGAGGAAAACAAAAAATGTTTTATGAAAAAAATTTTTTGTGGAATATGAAACTTGAAGAGACTGTATAAAGTTACTATTGATAAGATGATTCGAGATATAACGATGAAAGTTTGAATCAAGAGTATCGAGCTAGAAAAATTTTGAGATTGGGAAATTGTTGCGAGTATAAACGCCTTGGATAAATGATAGTCTTTTTCGAATATAGATATTGGTTGGGACGCCATGACATTTCTTCTAGACTACACCAATTTTTTTTCTAGATTATTGTTGTTCAAATTGCTTGCTGGACTCCATTTTTGAATCGTTGCTTAAACTTCTTATCGATAAACTCTTGTGTCTATGATTTTACCATCTTGACTAATACTGCTACTATAATCTAGTTTTGCAAGCTCATTGATTTATCGAGCTTCTTCATGACTTATACTATTGAGCGCGCTCACTAACATATTGTCTAATCAGAACCGGTGCATAATGGTCTGATCAACCAAGTGCACTTTGGTTCGCCTTTACCTATTGTTCTACGTGGATAAGACAATTACAACTTAACCTCTAGAATCCCATCCACGACTGCCTTGACAATTCTTTTGAAATTATTCGGTCGTCTTTGAATCATATTCGTAATATCGCTTTTGATCCCTTTATTTCTTTCACCTTCACCTATTTTGGAAGGACGAAGGCACTTATACTAGAATTTCCTCTAGCCGACCGATCACTTATGATCCTTGTCACTGAATGTGCCTATATATTCGCCTTAAACTCCTCATCCTTTCTTCGACCCTACCTACCCTAGCTACTCCTAAATTTTGAGGACAAAATTCTTTTAAGTTGTGTAGGATGTAAACCCCCTAAATTTCTACTACAATTTTTTTTTATAAATTGGTATTTAATGATATTTACTAGCACTTCGTATTTATACGCCGCGTACAAGTTCGTATTCTCGTAATGTACGTCGCATGCAAATTTTTGGTTCGAAATTGCTCGTCGAGTGCGAATATGTGCGAGATACATATTTTTGCAAAACATTTTTGGAGATTTTATAGAAGAATTTTAGTTTCAAAATAATACGTGATAAATGTTTCAATTACATAAGGTTGTAAAGACGTCACATCGAGATGTGCTACAACTTATGCTTTATTGTAATATAAGTAGCAATTTAGAAAACTATTATTTATGTAAACATATTATTTGTGTACAAGTGATATGAAATTTATTTCATGTCCACTTTAATTTTACGAAAACGAGTATAATTATTTTATTGCAAAATGATATTCCAAATATTTAAACATTTATCATGATTTTTAAAATTAATTATTATTACATTTATTATTTATTAAAATGATATTTGAAATATTGTTTGATTTAATATTTAATTAATTATTATGATCTAAATTAGAAAAGATTTTATTGACCATATTTTAAATAGCTTTTAAATTAAAGATAAGTTTTATCTATATTAAATTGGATTTGATAAATTAATTTTTAAATCGATTTGAATTAATATGGAATTTATCTATTGGGATTTAAAACCTCCCTAATCCTTATCCAACTGGGAATTTCCACCTCCTATAAAAGGAGAGGTACTCTTTCATAATATTCTCCACAAACACAAAGTGCATCGTGTCTGTGTTCCCTGACCATCCACTATATATATATCCGTTACATATGCAGCAAGTTCTCCATCTCGTGCCCAATAATTCTGGGCAATCCTTTTCGTCGTGTCGGACACAACCCGATACGATGGCAACCAAACTCGTCGATCACCTCCTCTGTCCGACACCATCTCCGCAACCCCGTCGACCAAGACACAGCCATCACCACTACCGCCTGAACCTAGACTTCACCACATCGGGTCAGCCTCCTCCACGATCAACCACCATCTCGACCGCCAGAACCTTTACCAACCACGACCACCACCCAGCAACATCGCCACAACCGAACCCCAACCTCCCCTTCGTCACCGGCGACCCCATCAACCGGCGACCCCCACCAGTAAATTCACTCCACCACCATCACCATCATCCAAAAAGAAGAAGATGGGAACCTTACCCAAAGTCGAAGTCGCTGCAAGCACGCCCGACGACCACAGTCGCCGTCGACCGCCTCCCACGGATATGTAGTCGCCATCGAGAGCCTCCCGCAGCCGCGCCGCCTTCCCTTCCATCTGCGACCCAGGGCACGACCGAGAGCCTGCACCGGCGTCCTCCCACCGCCAGGCCTCTATCTTCCCCTCCAGTGAGGACCGACCCATCGCCGTGCCTCGATCCGGTAGCCGTCGCGTTCTCCGCCTCTGATTTCCCTCTCCACCAGCCGAGCCGGCCTCGGTCCTCCGACCCACCGGAGATGTAGGATCCAGATGCCCTATGGCGTTATTTAGAGCATTATGGACATAGCCCGTTGCACATGATGCCCTCTGACATCTTCGGACGTTACGGACGTAGGCCCCTGGTGTCCTATATGGGGACTATGCCGATCCTATTTACAGCCAGGGCTCATGCGTTGAAGGTTTGTTCTTATTACATAAACACATTAGATGGTTAGGTAACCCTAGTCAATTTCATATCACCCTGTTCCATTTGTAGCTTGGGACAATATCGCCTCACAGTATAGTGTACTACTCCTTGTCCTTGTTTGGTCGTAGGGGTAGTCCACTGTTTCGATGATGAAGTATTGGATATTGTTACGAGTGGGACTATTTACTTTACTTGTAATTTATAACATAGTATATATATTTAGTTATGTGGCATGTTCTTTATGTATCTTGTTATGTCCCCCTGAGGACCTAGTTATCTCGCCAGGTGTGTGCTCTTGTCTTTCGCAGGTGTTCTAGCCGTGGCCATGATCGTCACTATTTCTTCGAGGATGATTGTACTTGGATCGTCTTCGCTTCGTTCTCCAAAATCATTCTTTTATCATGTATTTCTTTTCATTGTTGGTAGTGGATTTGTCTCCGTCCAACTACATGTACCAATGACAATTCATAGATTATATGGTATCTTTTATTCTTATATTTTACGTGGATGAGATTAGTCATGGTTCTACTGCATTTTACAGCTTACGTATATTTATTATACGGCTGGCAAGTCTACGTTCCTAGTCCTACGTATTTTGGGACTGGGACGTTACACCAAGAAATATAGTAATGACAAGGCCAACAAATAGAAATAGAACTGAAATAAACAACAGTAGCATAAATGCATAAATCCACTGAGATAATATGGAAGTCTGAAAGAGACTTAATCATAACTAATACAAAATAGTGCATAATCAACGTCAAAGACGAGCTACAAAAAAACTACTACAAGATTATCATCAGTCTCACAGAGCCAAAAGTCCAAATATCTCTTCAGCTAGCATCGTCACCAATGTCAGTAGTCCAGGTTGGATCAATGTAAGCTGAAGTGGGATCAAATTATCTCTATGCCTGATGGTCAACAAATCTGGCCCATCAAAGTATAGATGACATAATAATGGAGTGGGACCAGAAAGATGATGATTCATAGTCCACTGAATATCGGTAATACTATTCCGTAGGGTCTGAAACTGGTAAGTCATACGGTAGTCAGTGTCTCTCTGACGCATACACTCTGCCTGATAACGCTCATCGTCAAGAGTACAACAAGCCTCAAAAGGCTCACTCTGAAGAGTCATCAAGGCATAAAGCTAAACTATGGTATGAGCAGGAGGGACATTAGCAGGGGCTGCATCAGGCCAAAGAATCTGAGCAACAGGTGGAACACCTCCGTCACCAACTGCAGGAGGAGGAGGAGGAAACCTACGAGACCTATGGAGTTCTGACGGAGTGTCATCAATGGGACAAGAATCCATGGGAATGTTATATCTACAAATATGATAGAAAGAATCAATGGGTAGGTAAGGTTTCGATCGGCCTTCTTATAGTTGACCATAGCTGCCATCATAGTTTTGGAAAGACTAAAAGGAATCCCAAAATAAATGTGATATACCACAGACAATTCCAAATACGTGATCGCATCGGTAGATCCCATTTTGGGCAAAATAGACACCATGATGATCCGATGGAGTTCATAATGTGTTGGTTCAAGTACCGTGACATAAGCCGTCCCGAGGGTCTAGGATTCGGAGCACACATTGCATCCTTGAAGGTTTCTAAGTTCAAATCGGGACCGAATTGGACTTTAGGGATGTCGACAAGAGCATCTCCATTGTTGGGTACTTGGAGCCATTCACTCCAATCATTATCATTAAATTCCATCTCGATTCTACAAACAGAAGAATACGTAATGCCATCTGAATATTACAAGTTGCAGTAAAACATACGAACAATATTGCCTTATATATAGGGTTGACAACTTCCAAAAATTCACGTAGGCCAATGTTCTGGAAAGTCAAGCAATATGCTAGAAATACATTAAACTAATAGAATTTCCAAGACAAATAACCCTTTTGTGGTAATCATCAGACCAAGAAATAGATGTCTCTAAGTCTAAAAATAAACTAGAATCAAAATCATCCTCATATGAAGGAAGAGTGTAGAAGCATGGAATTTCAGAACCAGAAAAGCCCATGCGCCAGACTACATGCGCCAGAGCTTGGACAAAGTACTTCACAAACAGCAAAATAGGCATTGAAAGAAGACTTTTTATTACATATAAAAGTCTATTACATGTCTAAGAAAAGATTATAAAAAGGAGAATTTCTACAAAGAAAAGATCCTAAGTCTACAGCCAGCAGCCATCATGCGCCCTCAAATAGGCACAGCAATCACCACGCGCCCTCAGCAGGGCGCATCCTTTCAGCAGCTCAGTCATGTGCATCCTCAGTTATGTGCATCCTTTCGGCAGCTCAGTTATGTGCATCCCTTCAGCAGCCCAGTTATGTGCCGCTCTTCCAGCCAGGCTCACCGCCGTCGAAATGCTTCGACTAATGAAGCATTTATTGAGCAGAACGAGGGTGGCAATCAACCCTCTAGCCGAGGAAGAGAAGAGCACCGTAAGCCAACCTGTGGCCAGGGGAGGCTTCGAAAGAGCCTCCAAAGGCGAAGGAAGACCGTAATCAAAACCGCGGCTAAAGGAGCAGCTTTCAACACAACCAGAGTAGGCAACGCCCACTTTGAAGGAAGAAAGAGCCCCCAAAGCCGCAGCACCGTAATTCCGATCTGCGGCTCTTCCCACATGACGGAGACGAGGCTCGTGCATCCCTATCTTTGGATGCAACAGACACCTTCTGCATACCTCAGAAGCCCTTGACTCCGACTTTTGGATGTAACAGTCACCTTCAAGTGCATCAATGAAGACATGGCGTTGCATCTTCACCCTCGAGAGCATCTCGTCAACAGAATGCATCCGAGTAAACAAGTTCATGTTGGAAGAACGTGAGAGAACGAGAAGCAAACTCTCTCCATGCCACTATTTATAGGCCGGGCAAATCAAACCCATGTGCCAAGTGGATGGCTCTCCGAATTCCGTGCAATAAATTTGCATTAAATGGATGAACCGGACGCTTCGAATTTAGCTAAGTCAAAACAGCTATTTAAAGCACTCGAAGATCGTAACAATCGCACCATTAAAGATGTGTCACGAAGCAGATACGTCGGCCAGACCGCGCATCACATAGACGCGCCCTTCAACATCAAGCGCATCATACAGACGCACCCTTCAGTACCAAGCACATCACAGGGATGCACCCTCCATGCATCCCCATACGCCTAATGGGACGCCAACAGACATGCCCACTCAGCTGTCCATCGAATGTCACAAACATTAAATGCTGAACTGACAGAGTTGGCAGCACGCCTCCCGAAGTCTGAACAGTTGACAGCTTTTTCAGAAGACGAAGCGTCGTCAATGTCAGCATCATCATTACTTTCCTCCGACGGCTACTACCACGTGGCCACTCAACCACTCGCATGCGCCTCTGCAGCCATGCGCCCAAATCTGTATGCGCCTCAAAAGCTATGTGCCTCAGACTTTTTACTGATCCCTAAAGACAGAAGGAAAGTCGTCATTAAAACTCAAGCCGTGCGCCTCAGACTTTTTACTGATCCCTAAAGACAGAAGGAAAGTCACCATTAAAACTCTGTATGCGCCTCAAAAGCCATGCGTTCCAGACTTCTCTCTGATCCCGAAAGATAGGAGTTAAGTAATTACTGAAGCCTCGCATGCGCCTCAAAAGCCATACGCCCCGAATGGTTCGTGACTCCTAAAGGTTACAAGCCAAAGTCTCCTTCTGCGTCCAATCCTAGGCGCATCCTACCAGATCATTCCCCACCAAATCAGGGATCTCCGAGCCATGGGTCGATGACACGTGTCCTTTGACTCGACTCGCCCAAGATCTCAGCAACAGAAAGATCTTCTCCTCTGCTACGTGTCGGTCCATAATAGCAGCATGAAGAATTCAACCCCTTGACCAGGGCACATCGTTCATACGCCTCCATCAGCAATCACCACGTGGCATCCCCACGACCAGGTGTATCCTACATATGCGTGCATGAGCAGCCAGCCCGCAGACTATATAAATAGAGGGATCATTTTCTTCTTCCACACCTACACACGGACAGAACACACAATGAACGAACATACCACTAGAGAGGCAGATACAGACACTCAACGTCTTTCTCCTATCAACAAGCTCCATGTCACCCCCAGTTTTCAGAAACAGGGGTATTTTATCATTTTACATTTTAAATATTTTTAAAATTTATTTTATTATTTATGATATTATTTTGGGGTTGAAATTTATTTTATTATTTATGATATTGTTTTGGGGTTATTTGAGTCGGGTTCGAATTTCAACTCAATCCGACTTGAAACGGGGACCCGGAGGTAGTTTGACTCTAGTGGGACCCACACACTAGTTAGGCATGGCCCACATGATATTAATTTTAGTCCACATGATAGAAATATTTTAGTTAGAGGTTAGACTAATTATTATGGATAAGGTTAGTGTGATTAGAGACTTTAGAATGACTAATTTAGCCCCAACCAATTAGCCCTTTCCTAATACTCATAGAATAGGTTAGTGGGGGCATTTTGGACCTTACCATAATAGGACAAATAGCCCCTTATGGCCATCCACTTTGGGAGAGGATAGGCTCAAGTTCATTTTATTATTCTCATCCACACACTCTCTCTTGTTCTTCCCCAAATTCCTAGAGAGCAATCCCTAGCAATTTCTCTACCAAATCCTTCCATTTTGCCACCAAATCTTCTTCTTTCCTTCTCTATTCTAGCAAAGGAGGAAGCTACCCAAGTTTGGGAGGATTCGGAGCTCGTTCGTGTCCTTTTGGAATCTCTACGTGTCGGTGTCGCTCCGGAAAGGCTTTTCTTCGATTCGATCTACTGGAAGGTATAAATCCCTTCTCTTTTTTATTTCCTCATGCATATAGGTCTATTTTGAACCCATAGGAATGACCCCCATGGTTGTATCTCCATTTGTGTCCATTTCATGTCCATTTGGAGGTCATAGGAGTGTCCTTTGTGTTGTGGTTGTGTCCATGTAGGAAAACCCCAAATTTGGACACACTATGTGTTGTTGTTATGTATGAATGAATTATTACATGTTTAATCTTATATTTTTATATTGGAGATGTGTTCTATAGTGTCTCATATATATATATATTAGTGTAGAGAGTGAGTTCTTGATATATTATGTTATATACTTGTGTTCTTTTGTCTCAAACTACCCAAATCCGTCCTGATTTTTATCCACATTTTTAATTTCAGTCCTAACTTAGAAATGTCATAACTTCTAGTTCAAAGCTCGGTTTAATCTTCCATTTTTTTTAAAAGAAGCGTATTGAAGTTAGATTTCTAAAAACATATACTAATAGGCCTAATTCTTTATGTAACTTTCTGGAGAATTATTTGAGTGTCAGCTGTATGAAAGACAAACGCGTTCTCGGTGTTTTTGCGATTCCGGGAGTTTCCGGAAACAAAAACGTGATCCGTTTGAAGTTTCGAAAAGCTAACACATTGATCTATAACATACTTTAATCCTAGTTTTAATTCATGCTGAGATGGTACAGTATTGATTATTAGTAGGAGTTACTATTCGGTATATGTATTTTGTGCACCCATGTGTGTAATATAATATTCTATTTGATTTTAACCCATGTTAATGTATATAAATTATGTAATTAAATAGAGAATGCAAGCATGAGTAAAATTTTAAATAAATTATGTATGAGGTGTAAGTATCCTATCTCATGTAAGCATGTATAAGTATGGCTTGTAATGAATATGTAGGTTCCATAGTATGTAATGTATGGTGCATATAGTAGTGCAAGAGAATAAATGAATGATGAATGAATGCAAGCATGAATGTAATGTAATAATAGATGTAATGTATGCAATATACAAGTTAATGAGATGTAATATTCTGTGTTAACACAAATCCTATATTACCTCATGTACCCCTTACACTATGTAGACACTATCACACTTGACACTTTGTTCCTTACACTTTGACACTCTTTGATATGTATACACTATGTATGCCCATTTAACCCTCACTTGCCCCTTTGCCATGTTCACATACACACACATAGCCTCTTAAATAAGTATTTATGAATACAGTTAACTTAGCTATGTATGTATATTATATATATGTTAGCATATTGTGTTGTAATATATAAGTTTATATAACCATTTGAAATGCCATGATTATAGACCTAATGTTGAATACCAATATATGCATGTGTATATATGTGTAGACATATATAGTTTAAAGTAATAGATTACCTAGTGTATATCCAATGTGAATTCTTGTCTATTTGAGTATTGAATAATTGCATGCTATATAGAGTTGGGTGTATGTTGGCTTGTATAGCCTTGTATTGATGTGTGCTTGCTAGGATAGTCTTGGTTAGGCCTAGTAAGACTTGCTGGGTTAGGACATGACCTAGTTTGACCTAGTTTGACTAGTACAGTTGACCAGAGTTGACCAAGGGTGACTTTGGCCTAGTTTGACCTAGATTCATGTAGAATGTATTGTAGTGCTTTATATTACCCTTCTGGACATGTTGTGACTTATGTTGTTCTAATTAGGAGCCAGACACCTTGTAATAGGTATTGCTTTAAATAGGACTCTGTGGCTTCAGTTGGACCCCCTATACTTATCAGCTGTTCAGGTTATCAGGCGAGTACATTCTCTGATCGTTTCATACTTGTCATGAATTATATTCTCGCTCTAGATTACTTTTACTTGATGCTGTCATGTTATCATCACGGATTGGTACTATACGGATCTCTTCTTGGGATATTACCCCCCTTAGCGGGCGCATCGGATACTTTATGACATATGTTTCATGTACATCATGTATTCCTTACTTCTGCATTATTTATGTACACTCATGTACACTCATGTTCTTACATGTACGTTCATGTACTCTCATGTTCTTTCATGTACGCTCATGTTTCCTCATGTGTTTCTTGTATAACCAAAACATCATGTCCGTAATGTAACTTGAATAGATCCTTGTGTATTGATTATGGGTAGGGGTGAGTATAAATGGTCATGTAATTTTACCCATCATGTACACTCTATTAATTTTCATGTTCATCATGTACAACCTAAGCCAATTACATGCCATCTCGTACTCTAAATCACTAGTCACTTACAGTTCTTACTTATCATGTATATATATTTTCAGTTATCAAATATCTCTCCTGTTTTCATGTACATCTTCTTACAGCGTTTCATGTATCTTATTCTATTGCCTGCTTTATATTTTCTGACATGATATGAACTGCATAAGATGTATTGTGCTCGCTCCTGTCCTGACTGGACCTGTTGATAAATTTTACAAATGGCCTGGGATTGCCTGCTAGCCTAGAGGAGACACAGTAGAGGTTGTTTAGATAGTTATTTCATTTTGTTGGGAGTTTTATTTAATTTGTGGAATTACTTTATTTGAGTTTTGAGATGTATTTCTGGGATTATGTATCTTAGACACTTAGACTTCTATCTCCTGTATCTTTTTTGGATTTCATGTTTATCTACCTTTATCATTCTACCTTAGATTGTGATTGAGTTATACCTCTGTATTGGCCTCCTTATGGAGAGTATTTATATTATGCTAGTTATAGTTCATGACCTAGAACAGCGTTCTACTGCCGATACTGCGGCGTAGGCTGGGCGTTGTTACGTACTCGTACCCTCACGGTGGGTACGGGTCATGACACTCCAGCACCCAGAGCAATCCAGACCATCAAAGAACCGATAACCGTCATCAGATCGTCAACGGAGTCAACGTATTACCACTCACTCCATCGGCACAAGGAACCCAGATAAATAAAAGTGTACTTCTAGGACTACATCTAAGTCCTATATTGTAATACTGTTCTGTTTGTATTAAAATTTGCAATAAAAGAATTTTAATGGCAAACAAGCTGGCAACTCCGCTGGGGACCTCTTTCTACTCCACCGAGAAAGCTGTGTCGCAATACGAAGACGTGAAGGTGGGCTCCTCCCACAAGACGCTGGTCGTACGTCTCAATCAACAGGTGTATGAGGAGTACATCTCTGAAGGCAGTGCGAGCCCTTCGAAGCGGCTGCCGAAGCCGAAGAAGACTCACCAAATTGGGGTGCGCAAGGTCGACACCTCAGGCACCACCACCGAAGGGGATGTACCAATCCAGCCTTCTCTTCCTGCTGACGTCCTCAACAACCAAGATGCGTCCGCTAGTGCAGCGCATCTCTCGGAGAAACGTGTGGCTAACCATATTCCCCAGCCATCTACCTCTCAGGCGAGGAAGATGCGTCGACGGAGCAGGAGCGCAGCCATGCCCCGCGCATCACCTCTGATGCGCCATAGAAGGTCTCTGTCTTTGACAAACTTACTCGCTGTAATGGCGAGGAGAATTTGGATTCTGAGTACTATATGCCCCAGCGGACTGGTAAGAAGAAATCTAAGGCAGCACGGGCCATGTGCCCCAAACGTGCTATGCCAGCAGCAAGCCAGAAGCATGCGCTCACAATCATGCGCGCTGCTGATGGTAAGCTGTACAAGGTCGACTCGAGTGCTGCAGCGCCAGAAATGAGCCGACCTTCAAAGTCCTTGTCTCTTGGACGCATCTATTGCATGCAAACCAAGTCGAGTAAGGCAAATCCAGTGGTCTTGAACTCCCGCGCCTCCTCTGGTTGTGCATTTGAGGTCCGTTCAAGTCACTTCAAATGCTGTGGTTCCTCCACTACTGATCGGGATGCCTGTTTGGTATTAGATCAGGGGGCGCAGCACTCACTTGACCACCTCGATGCTTGGCCTTGCCATGTGCCTGAAGGAGGTGTGAAGGTGGCACTCTCCTCCAACGATCTGCGTAACGTGATCACTCACAAGCGCCGATCAGGAGAGTCGACTGACAAGCACGATGTGCCTCTCACGGGGCATACTTGTGCTGTGGTCACCATCAACTGCTGTTGTAAAACGACAGTCCACCAAGGCAGTCGGTGTTCTAGCAGCTGCAATCATCGACACCCTCCGACGTCGCCTCGGAAAGGATGTGAACAGAAGAAGAGCCAAGGGTTGCTTCATGCAACGTGATCTCCAACTCCTCGTCAGTCCGAAAGACGACTGGCAGTTCCTCTTTCTCGTCCAAAAGCCAGTCGAGGAAAACCAAGACAGCTGTCGCGTCCTCCGGAGTATTCGAAGGCACTCGGGGGAGGAAGAAGATCTTGGAAGAAGCTGGGGGTAGTCAGACCCTTGTCGAGTCCGAAGACGAGGGTGTCCAAAGCACATCTGGGGCGGATCCTGTCAGTCTCCCAGAAGATGAGGATATCCCCCAGAACATAGTTGGGGGTAGTCTAGCATCTGCGAACCCGAGTTCCGGAGAGCAGAGGCCCTTCAAGACGGAGCTGAGGGTAATCAGGCCCTTACAGATGCGCCCATCGTGAATGTTCTCCCGAACATAGCCGGAGGTAGCCAAGACGAGGCTCCAGGAGAGGCAACTCCCCCACAAGAGAGTGAGGCCGAGAGTGAAGCCTCAACCCATCCATCCACTCCCGATCGCGTCATGACAGTAAACGTGACTGGGGCTGATATCGAGTCTGATGCGCCGCCAACAGACCTCGTCCAGCACATAGATACCCTGGAGGGAGGATTCAAAACCCTCACTGCCTCCATGCAAATACTGACTCAAGCAGTGTTTGAGATACGGTCAGCTTTGGCCAGGACACCTTCTGCCGGTCCCGACCCAGGGGCCAATGGAGAATCGAGTGTACCCCTTCAACGGGTATCTTCGGACATAGATCGCCGCGAAGCACCTCGGACGTCGGAGCCCTCAAATGCTCAACCCGGTGGTACCACCTTCCCTGACTCCCAGCTCACAGAAGACTGGTCGAGATGATCAGGGACTTGTGCGAGCGCTTTGAGTCCAAGACAAGACAAGAGGAGCGCCAAAAGATGGGCATCCCCAATATTATCCCCTCGAATGGAATAAGGTGGTTATCCTCCTAAGTATAAACCACAAACACTGACGCCATACGACGGAAATGACTCTCCGCATCGCTATGTGACATATTTCCAGTTTCAGACGGGACATCTTCCGAAGGAGGACGTACTACTTACCAGCATTTGTTGGTGCACTGAAAGGAGTGGCGTACGACTGGTACTGCAGCCTCCCGACAATTCAATATCTTCATTCGACGACCTGACGTTCTTTTTCTCGACCGTTTCTACGACGGCGGAAAGGACATGACAATAGCGTCCTTATAGAGATACGCCAGAAGGAGAAGGAAACAGTTCGAGTGTTCATCGAACGCTTCCGACAGACCTGCTTTAGACTGCCCCGGGCATGCCAGAACAAGCGCTTCTCTCCTCTGCAGCATGAACATGCTGCCTGCAGTCAAACTCTGGCTTAACTCTACTCCTCCTCCCGACTGGAGCTCCTTGATCATTAAAGCAGAAGTCGCAGAGAAGAAGGCGGCTAATGCTCGTCTTCTGGGAGTCAGTTTCTCTGCCTTTGAGGACAAGGGGAAACGGCCTGCAGCCAACAACCCGGACGAAAGACAAAGGGGAAACAGGCATTGACTGTCAATGCCTCCAAAGGTGCGTCAGCACCTGCTCAGAAACCTCCACTTGCAACAAGGCCGAAGGAGGTTTATTCGCTCAACGACGAAGACACCCTGCAACTCTTTAAGATACTGAAGCAGGGTGACAAGATCAAGCTTCCGGACCCGAAGCCCGATGAGGTTGGAAAAGTGGACAACCCGAGGTACTGTCACTACCATCGGTTTGTCGGACACCCAACCAAGGACTGCTATGTCCTCAAGAATTACATCCAGCGCATGATCAATGCAGATGTAATCTCCGTCGACTACGAAGAGAAGACGGTGTCAGCCAACGTGGTGTCACTCCAGTTTGGCACCTTACCGCCAACTACAACACAAGATGGCATCGTCCCATCCTAAGGCGACAATGGACGTGGTTAACTTACCACCTACCCGTGACAACGTGAGTAAACTCATCCCACTCACCACATCTCGGGGAGAGATCCATAGGTTCACCCGATCTATCCGAGGTGACTCAACTGGAGGTACGCCCTACCTCTAAATCCAAAGACAGGAAGATCAAGTCTTGCCGCACGGTCTCTTCTCAGCGGAAGAGGTACTTCATGTACAGACACGTTCACAACAGAACGTCCAACCCGACAAAGCTCCGTCGAGGTGGTGCCTCTTGGCACCGTCCCTGCTGTCCAGGACGGGGCCCGTCTAAGCCCCAGCAGCTAATAAGCAGAAGCAGATAGAGGCCCGCTTCGACAGGCTTCTACGAAAGGAGAATGCTTCGGGGCTAGCCAAGCCCCCAACTCCGACATACTGGCACAATTGGCCAGTACTCCTGCCTGCCTATCTCTGTTCGAGCTTCGTCTTTCCAAAGACTCCCGAGAAGATCTCTGTGAAGCCTGAAGGATGCTGAATCCTTTCTCAGTCAGGTCAAGCAGCCTGAAGATCTCCCGACTGTATGCACGCACTGTCATTGTGCGGATGAGGTTATCTCCAATATAAACCTTCACCCAATAAGATATGTGCTCAAACAACACCGACACAACAGGCCATTGTACTATACAGGGTATATCGGTTCAGTCAAGGTGAAGCAGATTCAGATCGATCCGGGGTCTTTCCTCAGCATCATCCCGAAGACGCTGCTCTCAACACTGGGGATCCCAATGTACGACTGGCGCCCTCCAACACAACAATCAGTGGCTTTAACGCTAGCAAAAGCGAACCACTGGGCAAAATACGACTAAAGTGCCACATCGGTAACCTCAGAACCGAGGTCATTGTTATGTCGTGACGCTGAAGTCAACTACAACTTCTGCTGGTCGCCCATGGCTACATGAGTACATGGTGGTGCCGTCCACGCTCCACCAATGTATGAAGACGTGTCCACACAATGTCATCCGTACGGAGTTCGCGGACATAGACCCTTTCAAAGGGATTGAAGTCTACTTCATCGATGCTGACTTAAAAATCACTTGACGAGGGAGGAAGCCAATGTGCTGACGATGAAGCAAGAAACGGCAGCAGAGACGGACATGGAGCCTGAGGTCACCGACGCTCCTTTGAAGATCGGACTCAAAGGCAAACCGCTCAGAAGTTGCCTCCCATGAGCATTAAGTACCAGGGAAAGCACCAGCTGCTCTGAAGCTCCCCTGAAGATACGGCTCAAGGGAAAGCCGCCTCAAACATCGACCCCCTCGTGGCAAAATACAGGAGAAGGCGTCAATCACCGGAGGCACAGCGGAGGCACCTCTAAAGGTGCGTCTTAAGGGCAAGCCGCCGCCATCCCAGCCGCCAGAGAAGGCCCACGTAGTCCTCTCGGACTCCAAAGCCAAGGCTATGGTGGACTCCCGATCTTATCTAGTACTTACAGATGAAGAGTGGGAGAATATATCTCGGCTAATGTAGATGCCCCTTCTTTGGACAATGTAATCCCAGCGGGATAAAATCTCATATTTATCAATAACAGAGTGTCTTTTAATTATTCTAGTCTTCCATTGGAATGTCATGTATAATTAGATAACGCTCTACGGTCGTTGCAAACACAAATAACGACCGTCCTCATGTAAATTGAGTAGTCCCATCCAAGGGATGTTACATAGTCCACACGGAGTCGAGATGAAGGATCCATCATCTTCGACAAGGTTGAGCATCAGCAAGACTACCGCCACTCGAGCCAGAACCAGATGGAGAATGCAACTTATTGGTACACGGACAAGGCAAAGACCTCATCCAAAAGAGGGTTACGACCTAAAAAGCAACAAAGGCCGGAATACGGCAAAGGCCCGTCTCCCTCTCCGGCTTCCAACACCTAAAAGAAAGCGCAGGCTATTATAATCAAACTCGACGGGGTAGGCTATGTCACGCCGCCGTCAACTCCAGAAAGTTTCGACGCGGAAGAAGTAGAACATTCTCACTCGTCTGAAGCATCAACGTGGGACTCGATATCAGTATCGGCTCAGTCTTCAGAGGGTGCTGTCAGCCAACATGACGTCTACACAATCTCAAGAAGAAGAAGACGAAGACCAAGTGCCAAAATTCTTCGAAGAAGAACCCTGGGTCAACGCCTAGGACAAAAGGGAGTCTATTTGAATTACGTAAACCTCCCACGAAGACGAAGTCGAGCAGATCGACTTGGGGATGGATCTTCTTCCAAACCCATTTCATCAGAAAAGCCTAAAAGAAGACCGAGAATCTTTAATCCAGCTGGCTAAAGAGTATATCGACGTCTTCGCCTGGAGTTACGAAGATAGCCGGGGCTTGACCCCCAGATCGTGATGCATAGGCTGAACATCTTACCTGATGCCAAGCCTGTCAAACAACAACAACGACGCTTCCGTCCGGACATCATGAACGCCATCGATCAGAAGGTGGACAAGCTCTTGACCAGCGGCTTCATCCGTGAAGAACAACATCCAGATTGGGTAGCCAACGTCGTCCCCGTCACCAAGAAGAATGGAAAGATACGAGTTTGTATCGACTTCAGGGACCTCAACTCTACCTGCCCGAAGGACGAGTTCCCGCTTCCAATCACCAACGTGATCGACAATACATGTGGCTTTGAGCGCATGTCTTTCCTGGATGGGTATTCGGGCTACAACCAGATCAAGATGTTCCTCGATGACGTAAAACACACGCCATTCAGGACTCCAAAGGGTATTTTCTGCTACACAGTGATGCTCTTCGGCTTGAAGAACGCTGGTGCGACATACCAACGAGCTATGAGTACCATTTTTTGTCAACATCTTCGTAAAACAGTCGAATGCTATGTTGACGACATCACAGTCAAGCCGTCTCAAAGGAGATCACCTGCAAGACCTGAAGACAGTCTTCGATCTCATGCGGGCGCACCAGCTCAAGATGAACCCCGCTAAATCCTTTCTAGGGGTTTCTAGCGGAAAGTTTTTGGGCTTCATCATCACGGCGAAAGGCATTCATGTCGATCTCGAGAAGACCAAAGCCATCCTCGATATGGACCCTCCGAAGAACCTTCGATAACTTTGAGGCCTACAGGGGCGTCTGGCATACATCCGAAGGTTCATAGCAAACCTTTTCGGCAAATGTCGACCCTTCACTCAGCTCATGAAGAAGGGAGTCTCTTACGTCTGGACAGAGGAATGCCAAAAGCTTTCGATGACATCAAAGCTTACTTGACGATCCGTCAGTCCTGGTGGCACCAGTCGTCGGCAAACCATTCCTCCTCTACGTCCGTACATGGATCATTCCCTCGGTGCCCTGCTAGCTCAGCATAGCGACACAAGATATGAGCAAGCAATCTACTACCTCAGTCGAACTCTGATCGGGGCCGAACACCGGTACAAACCCGTTGAAAAGGAGTGCTTAGCTTTGGTATTTGCCATCCAAAAGACTCGACATTATGTCTCGGGGCAGACAATTCATGTCGTTTCCCGAGTCAATCCGCTTAGGGTCCTCATGACGAAGCCAGGATCATTGAACTCCCGGCTAGCCACATGGGAGATCTTGCTAACATCATACAATATGGTGTTCGTTCCGCAAAAAGCTGTTAAGGGTCAAGCTCTGGCCGACTTTTTAGCTGCACACCCCATTCCAGAGTCCTTAAGACTCTATGAAGACATCCCGGACGAGGTCCAAGAATCAAACGTCACCGAAGAAGGCTCCGTCTGGCGGATGTTTTTCAATGGTGCTTCAAGAACAGGCCCCAAAGGCCAAATCATCGCGTGGAGTGGGGTGGTATTAGTCTTCCCCGATTAGCTGGTCATCCAACATGCTTACTCCCTTTCGAAGCCGTGCTCTAACAATGTTGTCGAGTACAACGCACTCATCATGGGACTCCAGCTGGCACAACAGCTGGGGGTAAATCATCTGGAAGCCTACGGCGACTCAAAACTCATCGTACACCAGATCAGAGGGCAATACGAAGTTCGCCGTGAAGATCTGATCCCTTACCATGAAGTTGCATTGAACATCATTACAACCTTCACCGAGTTCTTCATCGAACATGTACCTTGTCTACAAAATCTAGAGACTGATGCTCTGGCCGGCCTCGCAGCCTCATTAGCGGCACCCCTCAGAACTCAACACTACGTCACGGTAGTGGGTCGAGACCTGGTCTGCCCTAAAAATAACCTGTGCTCATAAGTGGCCCATGCTATATCAACGAGTGCTGGTGTTAATGTCCGAGATTGGAGATTCCCATTCATCGACTTCGCTGTCTACGGAATTCTCCCAAAGGACCCGAAAGAAGCCGTCTCAGTCAGGAGATGCTCTCTTCGATTCTACTATGATACGGCCACTAAAATGCTGTATCGACGCTCCTACGATGGACTTCTCCTTCGTTATTTGTCCAACGAAGAAGCAGTCGAAGCCTTTCGAGAAGCTCACGATGGAACCTGCGGGGCCCATCAACCTGGTCCTAAGTTGTAGGGCCGACTACGTCGCATGGGCTACTACTGGCCAACCATGGTCGTTGACGCTGTCGAATATGCTAAGAAGTGCCATACGTGCCAGCTTCACGCAGACTTCATTCATACACCGTCAGAACCACTACATCCTACAGTCGTCTCCTGGCCCTTCGAAGCTTGGGGCATGGACATTGTGGGACCGATCACCCCTCCTTTATCGAGAGGACACCGCTTCATCCTAGCAATCACTGACTACTTCTCCAAATAGGCAGAAGCAGTTTCGCTGGCAGAAGTAAAAGCTCTAGGGTGATCATCAAGTACCACGTTATCTACCGTTTCGGAGTACCCCGGAGGATCATCCACGACAATGGTCCTCAGTTTATTAGCCATGTTTTCAGCAGATTCTGTGACAAGAATCGCATTCAAAACGTGGCATCAATCAACCGCCTACAATTCGACAGCAAACGGATTGGCCGAGGCGTTCAACAAAACTATCATCAGGCTACTCAAAAAGGTCGTGTCATCTAACAAACACGATTGGGACGAAAAGCTCGGCGAATGCCTTTGGGCCTACCGCACAACGGTACGGACCCCGACAGGTAACACACCATTCTTCTTGGTCTACGAAAGCGAAACAGTACTGCCTCTCGAGATCCAGATACCCTCACTCCGCGTAGCAATCATAAACCAACTCACAGAAGAGGATAATCAACGTCGTCGTCTGCGGGAACTGGAGGCACTTGACGAAAAGCGTCTCCTAGCTCAACAGCGCGTCGAACTATACCAAGCCCGTATATCACAGGCTTTCAACAAAAAGGTCAAGCAGAGGACTTTTCAAGTTGGCGACCTGGTTCTGGCAGTCAGGAGACCGATGGTGTTGACTCACAAAACACCAGGAAAGTTCGAGCCCAAGTGGGAAGGACCTTTCATCATAGAGACGGTATACTCAAACGGTGCTTACCGCCTCACCAAATCCAATAGGGACTTGTTCATGTTGCCCATCAATGGCAAGTTCCTAAAGAAGTACTACTTGACATCTTTTAGACATGTGCTTCCACCCGAGGATCTGTGGACCCAATCATCAGGACTCACAGACAATCATACGCTTCCGAAACCCAGCTGTTCCGTAGCATCCTCTAGTAGAAGGACAACCACGTCTCCATCACCTCTGAGTTGTCCCCCTATACCCTACAAAGCGGAATCTTACATCCCATAAGACTACACTACCCACCATGTTTACCACGTCCATATTACCTCTGAGTAAACATCCCGTACAGACAACCCTTGCATTGTCGTACATTGATCGCAGAACTTCCACATCCACATTACCTCTGAGTAGTTCCGCGTATCCCCCAGGATCATTCCTACCACGTCCATAACACCTCTGAGTAGGGAGATTCCACCACTCGAACCCCGTATTTTCCATGTCCACATCACCTCTGAGCAAACATGAGGGTTCTCTCAAACTTATTATCTGTACCTAAAAACCAAGGTACGCAAAAGATAATAGGTCCACACAAATCATCAAGTTCACGACAGCAAAAATGAACACACCACAAAAAACTTTATCTTTATTTTTAAATAGAGAGTAAAAGTTTACATCTCCAGCAAGAGTTACAAAAATACAAAAAAGAAGAGACTACAATCCCTAAACATCTCCAGGGTTGGCTGAAAGCTCTTTAATCCGACGCCTCAAGTCCGTCGCTCGAGTCTCCACAGTCGCCAGGACTCGACGTTCAGCTTCTTGACGCATCGCTTCAATAGCCTCAGGAGAAGTATCATTTTCATGCTTCTCATCCAGCTACTTTTGCTGCTGAGCCAAAGTAAGAGCCCGATAGATGAAAGCTGCCTCCTCCTTTTTGAATGCTACGTATTCAGCCTGGACACGTTCAGCGTCTAATAGAAGTCGGGCCCGTTGGTCCTCAAGGCGGCGGATCTGGGCATCAATCTCCGCGATACTAGTGTCTAACATAGCTTGCGCCTCTATCGTCTCCCGTGTAGACTGAGACAACCGCTCCACTGCAGCTTCAGTCTCAGCCACTTCACGTTCCCAGACATTCACAATGGCCTGGTAAGAAGACTCAATCTCGGCGATCAGCTTCTCCTTCTCCGCATCTATCAGGACGGAGAGGTCATTTCACTGGATGCGCTGTAATTCGGAAAGCCGTTGGTCCAACTCAGCCACCGAGGCTTCCAGAATGACGGCCATATGATCGTGGCCCTGGTGAAGACAGATCAGGTTGATATGAGGCAATGCCAGAGTTCTTACCGTCGTAAAGCTCCCGTTGGCGTCCATCACTGCCGATACCCCCCTCTGCAGCATTTTATACACTGCTTTGACGATGAATTTCACGTATTTATCTGCATTCGCCAGCACCTGCGGCGTCATGGCAGGAGTCGGTGGAGAAGCTCTAGTTAGCGGACCACAAAAAGGCCCGCCTGCTTTAATCTGCGGGGCTGGACCCTCGGTATCGACAGGATCTTCATCAATACGGGCTTGACTACTAGCCCGAGGAGCCACAGGAACAGAAGAAGCCGAGACAGACGTCAAGATAGTACCCCAAGTGGAAGAAGCAACAGAGGGTTCCATCAAACCCTTACCCTTCCCAAACTCGAAAGAACCCCCGACGTCAGTGGCCACCTCTTTAGCCCCTAATGTCCTATCAATAGCCAGTACTTCCCCTGGCAGAATGGAGAGATCAATACTTGTCTCCTGACCCGCCCCAGGAGTCAGGACCGGCAGATGAGTCTCAGCCTCTTCATCAAATCCCTCTACAGGGACATGATCTATCGCTACCTCCTGATCGGTAGCCACCTCAGCTTCTGCTACTGAGTCCGGGGTAGGGCTCGGCAATGTTACAGCCGACCTTCCCTCATCATAACAAGGAGGAGAATCAACCCTCTCCTCTGTTCCAACCATATCTGCCCCCCGCAACAGGCTTTTGCAACCCTGGAGCGACGTCGTCTGAAGACGACGAACTCCACCTCACTTCATCACCAGGAAGCCTCGTGTCAGCTGGACCCTCGATATCCAAGGCCCCCGCTGCGGCCTTTATCATCTCGGAAGCTGCTGCATCCTCAGCTTCCCTTCTGACATAATCTGGGGATACTGGAATCTCCACGACAACAACATCCTCTTGATTCTGGAGTACAGAGCCTCCTTTTAGACGAGTCCGCCATCTCCTTTGACCTGCTTCCACCAGATTTTGGAGTACGGAGCCTCCTTTTTAGCGGCTCCTACAAAAATGAAGCATAGGTTACATGAAATGTTGAATCTAAACCAGATTATGTGGGACATCCTTACCTCTGTAGATGTCGAGTCCGACGACACAATCGGTGACGATGTCTTCTTCTGCCTCTTTGACGCAGAAGAGCCAACCTCTGTACCCGCACGTCGTTTCGGTTGATCAACCGGAGGTTCGGCCTGACCCCCTGGGGATGCGACATGGGCACCTTGATGACCCACCTCTGCTGGACGGTGCGATCGAGCCCTAGCCGATACATGCCCGGTCACCGCTAATGGGGTGCCTACAACAAGACTTGTCTCCCTATCATACCCGGAAGGCGCGACAGCCATAACACAGTAAAACTTGGCGGCCGAGTAAAAAATGGGCGGCCGCGGATTCTGGACGGGCAGCGTAAACCGAGCTCCGGTACTGTCAGATCCCTATTTTTGAAAATAGGTATATGACCCTAGCTCGTATTTAGGTATTTTTCAAATTTTGTATTGGTTTAAAATTTTATTTAATTTTCTGGATTTGGATTTGTCTTCGTCGTAGGGTCTGGACTCTTGGTTATCATTACCGTATTAATTTACGGTTTGTATTATTTTGGAGTTGGTGTTTTAGTTCCATTGTTATAATTACTCCTATTGTTATTGTCATTATATTATTATTATATTATTATTATTATTATTATTATTATTATTATTTTATTCCTATATTCCCCCCCAAAGAAAACCCTAACCCAAACCCTCTCTCTCCACTCTCTTAGCCGCCCCCTCCCAGTCTCCCTCACCTTTCTCTCTCCTTCGCTCACTCGGTACAGCCCCCCCACTCGAGCTCCCCCTCACTCTTCTCTCTTCCCTCTAGCGCTCGGCCTCTCCCCGACCTCCGGCCGCCCATCTCCCACCGATGCCACCACCATCGACCGCCACCATCTCACCACTGCAGTCGTCGCCACCACTTCAGCCACCACCGCCATGGCGACCACCCCCATCATCGCCGTCACCTCCCTCACCACCATCGTGTCCATCTCTACCGCCTCCATGGCCACGACCGCCACCCGCCGCCACCCTCCAGTGCGGCCCCCCTCCTCTGCGACCACCGCTGCCACCATCATCGTCATCTTCAGCGCCACCACCACTTCCCCCTCTTCCCTTCTCTTCCGCCTGGCCGAGCCCCCATGGCCGCCACCGGCACCGCCGTCGCCACGACCGAGCTTCACCTCCCTCGTCTCTCCTTCTCTGTCTTCTCCTCTGCCGCCGGGAGCCCTCGACCCGACCTGGCTGAGTCTCCTCTGTTAAGCTCTGCCACCCTCCTCTCTCCCTTCCTCGGGCTGTGAGCTCCTCGGGGAGCGAGCCCCTCGATCGGCGCACCTCGGGCAGCGTGTCACCTCGGGCAGCGCACCCTCGGTTGGTGCATTTTCTCGTTCCTCGTATTTTTAGGTCGTGTGTACCTCAGTGTACATGTCGCCTTATTTTGCGTGTACCTCGGTCTACGTGCTGCCTTGGGCAGCGGGATGCCTCGAGCCCCGTGCTGCCTCAGGTACCGTACCATCTCAATTTATGTACCGCCTCAGTTTTTGTGCTTCGGCCTTTGTGCCTTCCTCGTGACCCGTGCCGCCTCGATTTACGTGCACGTACTGATTTGCGTACCATATCGATTTGCCTCCTTGGACTCTGTACTACCTCGATTTACGTGCATATGTTGAATTACGTGCTCGCTCCGATTTGTATGCTGCATCGGTCCTTGTGCCGTCTCGATTCGCGTGTACGTCTCAATTTGTATGTCGCATGATTCGTGTGCTATCTTGATATTCGTGATTTCCTCGATCTACGTGCGTGTCTTGATTTACGTGCACGTTGTCTCCTGTTCATCTTGATCCTCGAGTCATCTTGATTCTCGTGTACGTTTCGATATACGTACACGTCTCGGTTTGCGTGCCCGTATCGGTCCGTGTGCCTCGATTTTTGTGCCAGATCCCTGTACTACTTGCGGGACACACACGGTATATTCTCCTGCCATCCTCCATGATTTTATTTATTATTTTATTATTAATGCTAATGATTGTTTATTTTGTGTTCCGAGGACCTCGATTGACGTACAAGCTTGGATCCAGGACGCCGAAGACTTGCTTATCTAGCCGAACCCTCTAGGCAAGTATCCTTTGCTCATCGACGGCTCTTGTCCTCTCTCCTAGAATTTTATTGCATTTAATTAATTTTGTACTTGTAAATTGCATAACCATGATTAGTGTAGCCTAGTAGTAGAACTGCCATGATAACTTAGGATAGCTTGGTTCGATACCGGGATAGACCGTATCGAACAAACTCGGATGGGTCATCCACACCTCCGAGGACACGCGCACGACTCACTTGTACGGATTGTCCCCATATGTCCCGTGTTCGACTCGCGGTCGGGTAACGGCTCTGGTTAACTATTCTAGTGGCTGTGATTGTGCTTGGGTTAGAACTTAGGACATGTGCTGTGATACGCCCTGCGAGGCGATTTCTTGTATATGTGTTGGCTTGGAGCCCAGTACGCATTGTAGTGCTGCTGGAGGCCGGGACTTAGTGGTCTCGGGTTCGATTGGTTCCAGTACGCATCGTAGTACTGCTGGAGGTCGAGACTTAGTGTTCTCGGCTATCGAATTGTTCCCAGTACGCATCGTAGTGCTGCTGGAAGCTGAGACTTAGTGTTCTCGGCCTACAATTCTGCGTTTCTGTGGCGGGTTGTGCCGAGTGTTTTAGCCCCTATTCGTAGGGTGCTCCCATCCAGATTACAAAGGAGACTCTGCCGGATTTTTTTCCAGAATTCCCGGTTGGTAATTTGGTTCGAAGGATTGGGCAGAACTATTCCTTTGGTTTGCGGGACTGAACTTATGCATGTTCTTCTTGGTATTGCATCCCTGATCTCATTGCCTGCTAGGTAGACTCCCGACTAGATTAGTCGCCTAGCGTCTCGATCTGTCTTATCTGCCGGATTGTGTAAGGAGAGCGGTTCTACTCGGTGAAGGTCTGCAACCCTGGTCCTTGTTTGGTTTAAGGGTTGTGGATCTGATCCAGAGTGGTTCACGCAATCCTTGTATTTTCGACGACATCACCCATTGGACTCTTGAACCGTGACCCTTCTTTTTAGATGGTATTCTAGTTTTAGTTGTTATCCCATTATCTGTCCTGTCCGTCGGATTGTGTAAGGAGGGCGGGTCTACTCGGGTGAAGGTCTGCAACCCTGGTCCTTGTTTGGTTTAAGGGTTGTGGATCTGATCCAGAGTGGTTCACACAATCCTTGCCATCTTTTGACGGCGTTGATTAGTGTTGACCCATGTGTTGGAATTATGATCTGATTCGAGGATTGACTATGAGGGGATATGATATAGAGATAGTGATAATGGTAGACTAAGTGGATTCTTAGATAGTGTTGCTAGTTCTTTGGTGATGTTCTAATTTGATCAGATATGTCTTTGAGGACTTTTGGATTTTGGATACTGGTGCGAGTGTCTCGCGGAACGAGGAGAATATCGAGGGTATTATTATATGATTTTTACTCGACTTCCCAAACGTCCAAAACCTGGTACCTTTGTGTATTCCGGTAGTTGGAGAACCTGGTTTGATTGCTGTGTCTTGGTAGTTGAGGGGCTTGTGATCATTGACTTGGAGGATTCTTGTGAGTCAGAGGGCCTAGCATTGTTGGGGGATAAGCTTGGTATTTGCTGGTTGTCTTTATTGACGTGATATTCACTCCATCATGGATGGAAGACTCTTACAAGATTGATCTGATGGATGGACCGACTTGATGATTGGAGCTGTAGGCTCCTATATATGCTTGAGATGTTATTATAGTAGAGGTTCTGGTCTTGTACTTGACCTGATATCCCTGCCGATGTGGGCAGATGACTTCTTGTGACTGACAGAGTTGTCCTTGTCTCAGACCTGACTACCTGTATCCGTGCTATAAGTCCAGCTTACCCTTTGAGGTACTGGCCCTGACCTTGCACTGCGGTGCCCTTTGTCTTTGGCACTTTGAGGTGCTACTTCCATGATTATATGGCATTACGACGCCATCTTTATATTCTAGCTATATTATATGATTACCTTTACGGGTATCTGGTAGTTGGCCGATAGTCTTAGCGTGGTTAGGATTGCTTGCTTGCTTGTTGCATAACACTAAGGATGAATCACAACTGGGACTATAGGTACCGAGGTTGATTCTTACTTAGTGTTCTCGTACCGAGGTACGACATCTAGGAGGATGATCATGTGACCACGGCATGTGATTCCGGATAAATTTATGTTTAATCTAGGCAACTTAAACTGGTAGAAGCATTGGGAGGGAACGGAATCCCGATATCGTGCATTACCAGCCTTATCCCAGACATTAGTCATGACCTGCAGGCTGGCCGCCACGGATATTGTTACCATTCGTACTAGTAGATGGCAATATCCGGCTACTTATGTACTATACATTATATACATGGCATGCTCGGCACGGTAGCCTTACGAGGGACCGGTGGTGACATACAAAGCCTAGTGGCCTTACGAGGGATCGGTGCTCTTCTTACATGCTATACTTGGCCTCGCTAGTCCCGCTGGGACGACACGATCTGAGGATTCCCATACTTGCATTGTTGGGGTAACCCAACCTCCACATAGAGAGCCGTAGGCATTTTGAGTGGCCGCTTATTCATATAAATATGGCTTGCTGTTTGCTAAGCTGGCTAGTGCGTAACGCTGTCCCGTCTCAGTATTTCATTCCCTTGTTCTTGTTTGATGTAGGGGGATTACTGTTCCGATGACATACTACGATCTCCAGTTAGTGAGGCAGGCATTAGTGTATGTTAGGATGACTGTGATGATTATTGGTTTCTTACGTATTAGTAGTTGGATTGCTGCCTTATATTCTGTAATCGTGCGTTGGTACCGCACGATCCCTTACCTTATTTACTGTTTTTAGATGCTATTTCTTTCACATTTTATCACGCTGGTTTTTTTTGCCCGTCCTTGAGCCTTCCTTTCTGGTACTTGCTGCGGTTGGCCTGACCAACCCTCGATTGTTCCCAGATTGCCTGAGACCGACCCTGTAGATCTTCAGACTCGACTTGGAGGATGTGCTTCAGTTCCCGACTATGCTAGGAACTGTGGGAAGGTATACTAGTCTACATTATTATTCTGTACTGTAGATTCATGATTTTCATATGAGTATTCCCTACTTTCCATATGATTATCTCTCTTGATGTTATTTCATTGTGATTTGCCTGTGGACATGAGATCGAATTTAGGCCATAGATTGATTGTATGCTAGGATACCCAGCAAGACTTGACAACCGTCATCGCCGTATAGCATATTCGTACCTTATACGGTGTTGCTGGCCTACGTCCGTCCCCGTATTTCGTTACTGGGGTGTGACATGGTTTTAGTGGTGGCCCATGCAGGTCTCGTTTTGAGATGTTGGGTATCACATGATTATTGATCTCAGTCCACTATTCCTTGGTAGTTCCACTTGTTATACTTGTCATTCACTCCCTTGAACCTGTGAACTGGTCCTCATCTCTACTTGGACCTATCTTGCTTGGCCATGTCTTATTCGTGTTGTCTATCTCTGATCCTTGTTTGATAGATATGATCCTATAGTTGGTCATGTCGATCACCTTAATTGATGAGATGTTATCTTATCTCCATTATTTGGGTTACATAATTATTTATCTTGGGTTCTGTACTCTCTACCAGTGTTTCGCCTTGGTTGATTTCTTGTTATCCCTTTCGTACGTTGACTTCGTGTTGACTTAGTATCATTATCGTCCTCTTCGAGCGTTGGCTGGATTGCTGCGAAATGAAGATTTCATCTGGACTCTGAGATTGGATATTTTAACATTTGTTGAGTATCTGAGGGATATTCTTGTATCGATTCGGCTTTCTTGATTTCGGACAGTTCCGCACTCATGATTATCTGTTTCAGATATTATTTTTATAGATATACTTTCTAAACATTATGTTTTGATATGGATTCTTGATTTGGAGTATTTTCCTACGGATGTGGAGTATTTTCCTAGAAAAACTATCTTGTGGTTAATATTGAAGATATTTTTGGATGTGTGTTACGATTCATCTGGATTTTAAATTTTGATTGTTTTCTAGGACTCTCATTACATTGTTAGAGATTTTGTGATTTTAGTGATTTGGATATATGGGTTATGGATTTGATTCGTTTTGGGTATTTGTCAAGAGTACCGGGTGACCCTAGTATACCTTGACGGCGTGGTAACGAAAGTTGCAGCCGCTCGATTATAGTGCCCTGATGCATCTTTTGCAGCCATTACGGATGGCGCGGCAAGGAATGATCATGACACACATTTTTTGATATTAGGAACTACGGTCATCGGTTCGAGACAGATATCCTGTATTTTATGATTTGTGAGGATTTTTATGCAGTTGGAATTTTACTTTTCTGACATTGTTTTGACACTCTATACTTGTTTTGATTTATGGGGTTATTTCGTGCATGCAAGATTTTGCTTTTCGAGATTGCTTCATTGTTTAGATTTACCATACGAGTTGATTTATCTAGCCATACACTGTTCTCCTTGATGTTTTATATTGAGATTTGTTTGTTTCTTATTGTATTACTTGATTTCTGTAAGGTGGGTAGAGTTTTTCTTGGCAGATGTATATGTACTAGTTTTGAAAACCCTATTTTGATGATTTTGATGATTTGAAATTTGAGGACGAAATTTTGTAAGGGGGTAGGATGTCAGATCCCTATTTTTGAAAATAGGTATATGACCGTAGTTCGTATTTGGGTGTTTTCAAATTTCGTATTGGTTTAAAATTTTATTTAATTTTTGGATTTGGATTTGTCTTCGTTGTAGGGTCTGGACTCTTGGTTATCATTACCGTATTAATTTACGGTTTGTATTATTTTGGAGTTGGTGTTTTAGTTCCATTGTTATAATTACTCCTATTGTTATTGTCATTGTTATTGTTATTAATTATTAATTTTATTATTATTATTATTATTAATTTTATTCTATATCCCCTCCAAAAGAAAACCCTAACCCAAACCCTCTCTCTCCACTCTCTCAGCCGCCCCCTCCCAGTCTCCCTCACCATTCTCTCTCCTCCGCTCACTCGGCACAGCCCCTCCCACTCGAGCTCCCCCTCACTCTTCTCTCTTCCCTCTAATGCTCCGCCTCTCCCCGACCTCCGGTCGCCCATCTCCCACCGCTGCCACCACCATCGACCGCCACCATCTCACCACTGCAGTCGCCGCCACCACTTCAGCCACCACCGCCATGGCGACCCCCATCGTCGCCGTCGCCTCCCTCACCACCATCACGTCCATCTCCACCGCCTCCATGGCCGCGACCGCCACCTGCCGCCATCCTCCAGTACGGCCCCCCTCCTCTGCGACCACCGCTGCCACCATCATCGTCATCTTCAGCGCCACCACCACTTCCCTTCTCCCCCGTCTGGCCGAGCCCCCATGGCCACCACCGGCACCGTCGTCGCCACGACCGAGCTCCACCGCCCTCGTCTCTCTTTCTCTGTCTTCTCCTCTGCCGCCGGGAGCCCCCGACCCGACCTGGCCGAGTCCCCTCTGGTGAGCTCCGCCACCCTCCTCTCTCCCCTCCTCGGGCTTTGAGCTCCTCGGGGAGCGAGCCCCTCGATCGGCGTGCCTCGGGCAGCGTGCTGCCTCGAGCAGTACGCTGCCTTATGCAGCATGTCACCTTGGGCAGCGCACCCTCGGTTGGTGCGCTTCTTCGTTCCTCATATTTTCGGGTCGTATGCACCTCGGTGTACGTGTCGCCTCGTTTTGCTTGTACCTCGGTCTACGTGCTGCCTTGGGCAGCGGGATGCCTCGAGCCCCGCGCTGCTTCGGGTACCGTGCCATCTCGATTTGTACCTCGTCTCAGTTTTCGTGCCTCGACCTTTGTGCCTTTCTCGTGACCCGTACCGCCTCGATTTATGTGTACACACAGATTTGCGTACCGTATCGATTTGCCTCCTTGGACTCTGCACCGCCTCGATTTGCATGCATATGTTGACTTGCGTGCTCGCTCCGATTTGCGTGCCGCGTCGGTCCTTGTACCGTCTCGATTCGCATGCACGTCTCGATTTGCGTGTCGCGTGATTCGTGCGCTATCTTTATATTCGTAATTTCCTCGATCTACGTACGCGTCTCAATTTACGTGTACGTTGTCTCCTGTTCATCTTGATCCTCGAGTCATCTTGATTCTCGTGTATGTCTCGATATACGTACACATCTCGGTTTGTGTGCCCGTATCGGTCCGTGTGCCTCGATTTTCGTGCCAGATCCCTGTACTACTTGCGGGACCTGTAAGGTATATTCTCCTGCCATCCTCCGTGATTTCATTCATTATTTTATTATTAATGCTAATGATTGTTTATTTTGTGTTTCGAGGACCTCGATTGACGTGCAAGCTTGGATCCAGGACGCCGAAGACTTGCTTATCTAGCCGAGCCCTCTAGGCAAGTATCCGTTGCTCATCGACGGCTCTTGCCCTCTCTCCTGGAATTTTATTGCTTTAATTAATTTTGTACTTGCAAATTGTATAACCATGATTAGTGTAGCCTAGTAGTAGAACTGCCATGATTACTTAGGACAGCTTGGTTCGATACTGGGATAGACCGTATCGAACAAACTCGGATGGGTCATCCACACCTCCGAGGACACGTGCACGACTCACTTGTACGGATTGTCCCCGTATGTTCCGTGTCCGACTCGCGGTCGGGTAACGGCTCTGGCTAACTATTCTAGTGGCTGTGATTATGCTTGGGTTAGAACTATGGACATGTGCTGTGATGCGCCTGCGAGGCGATTTCTTGTTATATGTGTTGGCTTGGCGCCCAGTACGTATTGTAGTGCTGCTGGAGGCCGGGACTTAGTGGTCTCGGGTTCGATTGGTTTCCAGTATGCATCGTAGTACTGCTGGAGGCCGAGACTTAGTGTTCTCGGCTATCGAATTGTTCCCAGTATGCATCGTAGTGCTGCTGGTAGCTGAGACTTAGTGTTCTCGGCCTGCGATTCTGTGATTCTTAGGCGGGTTGTGCCGAGTGTTTTAGCCCCTATCGTAGGGTGCTCCCATCCAGATTACAAAGGAGACTCTGTCGGATTTTTTTCCAGAATTCCCAGTTGGGAATTTGGTTCGAAGGATTGGGCAGAACCATTCCTTTGGTTTGCGGGACTGAACTCATGCATGTTCTTTTTGGTATAGCATCCCTGATCTCATTGCCTTCTAGGTAGACTCCCGACTAGATTAGTCGCCTAGCGTCTCGACCTATCTTGTCCGCCGGATTGTGTAAGGAGAGCGGTTCTACTCGGGTGAAGGTCTGCAACCCTGGTCCTTGTTTGCTTTAAGGGTTGTGGATCTGATCCAGAGTGGTTCACACAATCCGTGCCTTTTCGACGGTATCACCCATTGGACTCTTGACCCATGACCCTTCTTTTTAGATGGTGTTCTAGTTTAGTTGTTATCCCATTATCTGTCCTGTCCGCCGGATTGTGTAAGGAGAGCGGGTCTACTCCGGTGAATGTCTGCAACCCTGGTCCTTATTTGGTTTAAGGGTTGTGGATCTGATCCAGAGTGGTTCACACAATCCTTGCCATCTTCCGACGGCGTTGATTAGTGTTGACCCATGTGTTGGATTATGATCTGATTCGAGGATTGACTATGAGGGGATATGATATAGAGATAGTGATAATGGTAGACTAAGTGGATTCTTAGATAGTGTTGCTAGTTCTTTGGTGATGTTCTAATTTGATCAGATATGTCTTTGAGGACTTTTGGATTTTGGATACTGGTGCGAGTGTCTCGCAGAACGAGGAGAATATCGAGGGTATTATTATATGATTTTTACTCGACTTCCCAAACGCCCAAAACCTGATACCTTTGTGTATTCCGGTAGTTGGAGAACCTGGTTTGATTGCTGTGTCTTGGTAGTTGAGGGGCTTGTGACCATTGACTTGGAGGATTCTTGTGAGTCAGAGGGCCTAGCATTGTTAGGGGGATAAGCTTGGTATTTGGTGGTTGTCTTTATTGACGTGATATTCATTCCATCATGGATGGGAGACTCTTACAAGATTGATCTGATGGATGGACCGACTTGATGATTGGAGCTGTAGGCTCCCATATATGCTTGAGATGATATTATAGTAGAGGTTCTGGTCTTGTACTTGACCTGATATCCCTGCCACGATGTGGGCAGATGACTTCTTATGACAGACAGAGTTGTCCTTGTCTCAGACCTGACTACCTGTATCCGTGCTATAAGTCCAGCTTACCCTTTGAGGTACTGGCCCTGACCTTGCACTGTGGTGCCCTTTGTCTATTGGCACTTTGAGGTGCTACTTCCATGATTATATGGCATTACGACGCCATCTTTATATTCTAGCTATATTATATGATTACCTGCACGGGTATCTGGTAGTTGGCATATAGTCTTAGCGTGGTTAGGATTGCTTGCTTGCTTGTTGCATAACACTAAGGATGAATCACAACTGGGACTATAGGTGCCGAGGTTGATTCTTACTTAGCATTCTCGTACTGAGGTGCGACATCTAGGAGGATGATCATGTGACCACGGCATGTGATTCCGGATAGATGTTTGCTTAATCTAGGCAACTTAAACTGGTAGAAGCATTGGGAGGGAACGGAATCCTGAGATCGTGCATTACCAGCCTTATCCCAGACATTAGTCATGACCTGCAGGCTGGCCGCCACGGATATTGTTACCATTCGTACTAGTAGATGGCAATATCCGGCTACTTATGTACTATACATTATATACATGGCATGCTCGGCACGGTAGCCTTACAAGGGACCGGTGGTGACATGCAAAGCCCGGTGGCCTTACGAGGGATCGGTGCTCTTCTTACATGCTATACTTGGCCTCGCTAGCCCCGCTGGGATGGCACGATCTGAGGATTCCCATACTTGCATTGTTGGGGGTAACCCAACCTCCACATAGAGAGCCGTAGGCATTTTGAGTGGCCGCTTATTCATATAAATTGTATGGCTTGCTGTTTGCTAAGCTGGCAGGTGCGTAACGCTGTCCCGTCTCAGTATTTCATTCCCTTGTTCTTGTTTGATGTAGGGTGGATTACTGTTCCGATGACAGACTACGATCTCCAGTTAGCGAGGCAAACATTAGTGTATGTTAGGATGACTGTGATGATTGTTGGTTTCTTACGTATTACTAGTTGGATTGCTGCCTTATATTCTATAATCGTGCGTTGGTACCGCACGATCCCTTACCTTATTTACTGTTTTTAGATGCTATTTCTGTCACATTTTATCATGCTGGTTTTCTTCGCCCGTCTTTGAGCTTTCCTTTCTGGTACTTGCTACGGTTGGCCTGACCAATCCTGGATTGTTCCCAGATTGCCTGAGACCGACCCTGTAGATCTTCCAGACTCGACTTGGAGGATGTGCTTCAGTTCCCGACCATGATAGGAACTGTGGGAAGGTATACTAGTCTACATTATTATTCTGTACTGTAGATTCATGATTTTTATATGAGTATTCCCTGCTTTCCATATGATTATCTCTCTTGATGTTGTTCATTATGATTTGCCTGTGGACATGAGATCGAATTTAGGCCATAGATTGATTGCATGCTAGGATACCCAGCAAGACTTGACAGCCGTCATCGCCGTATAGCATATTCGTACCTTATACGGTGTAGCTGGCCTACGTCTGTCCCGATATTTCGGTACTGGGACGTGACAGGTACATCTAGCATTGTAGTATTGCCAAGCTTGTGCACCTTCCAACAAACTTCCAGCATACCCCAAGGTGATACTGGGATTATCCAACATCAGCTGCGCATAACCAAATTGCCGTACAAAGCGGCTCGGTAAGTACGGTTCCAGATAGCACTGATTCCTGTTCCGGTACACCAAATGGGATGGCCGAATACTTTGCAACCAGCGGAATCCCCATGGAGGCAGAGTGGTGGCGTCTTCACCCGAATCAGTCAAATTCGCATCGGCCTCAAAACTCGAGAAGACATGTCCTACTTTGGTGATCTCCCACCCCTAAAGGCGAGATAAAACCTTCCTGCAAACGGGGATGCCAGAATGTAACCAGCTCCTATGGTGGAAACGACGAAGGAATGCATCTCCGGCCCTATGGTCTTCTTCCGAACCCGGACTCATTACATTTTGATGGTATAAAATCAACCACCCCATTAGATAGTGAAATGGCAGTTCGGCACGTGGGAAGTTGTCATTCCTACCGCGATCATGAACCACGTCTCCCGCGAACTCCCGTAAACCTCGTATCAGGTTACACACCATCGCGGGGAGAAAAGCCAAACGTCGGCCGAAAACCAACTTCACTGCTGGCAGGATTAAGTTCCGGGTTACCCTCTCTACGGAGCTTGACCCGCCCGAGAAAACGTAATCTCGAAGCCAAACCATCAGATATGCAGCTAATACTGCTTTTGACGACATCCGATGAGTTAGGTGCCAGAAACAGCTTTAGGAGCGTTCATCCGATTGCTGGTCCTCGTTCTTCCGGTGATTCTTCTCACCTAACCTGCTCATTTCGGAAAGCACTTTGCTACGAAAAAGCGCTGGCGGAGTGGTAAATAGAGAGGGATCCTCCTTGTCTTGATTGAAGACGTAATCCCTCCAGACGGTCACATGAGGCTGCGATCCGCTCCTATCCCTCTTTTGCATATAGTATCGCCACTTCCTTGAAGACGGCCATCATTTCTTCAGCTTTGTCCCCCAGGACTTGGAACTCCTCGTTTGTCGGGAAGTACTCCTCATAGGGTTCTGATCCCCAAGGGAGCTTTGATACCTCGTGTATTTCATGAAGTGCAAGGCCTAACTCCCCCACCGGAGTGAAGAAGGTCCGGTATGGGTATCAAACATTTCCAGAAGCGCGAGGAACATATGCCGGTTGATGTCAACACCTGCCTGAGTAGCACGGATCGCGGCAGTCAGCCCCATCTTTTGGAGTTCGGTTTAAAACCGTAACAACATCCAGAGTGTCAGCTTGTCCCATTTGGCAACATAATGACACCAACCCTCTACCCGAAATTTACCTTTCGGGTACAATCGCTACATCAAAAGCATGCGATTGGCAAAAGTCGAAGCGCCAAAGGCAAATGTATTGGCGGGAACATCACTATAAATGCTCCCAGGGCGTAGAGTCCGCCAGGTGAAAGAAGGCCCAGCCCGCACGGCGGTCAAAGTATCCCTTTGATCTGAGGTAGAGTTGATCTTTAGGATGCCTGCCACCGCTCCCCCCTGAGATGGGGTTAGACCCGAAGACATCCTCCTATTGGAAGCAAGATGACAGAAAGCCGTCAGAGGCCATTGGCGTTCGAGCTGCTTAACGGTCATGTGTTCTCCTCTTGCTGTAAAGAACCAGTCTTCCTTGACCTTCAACACCTTTGCTTCAGTAGAGGTAAGGCGGTCCCCAAACAAGAACTCAGGCTTCAAGAAGGTCACTTTATCAGATGTGGCATATTTTAAAACACCACGCTCCATCATCCGTTTGAGGAACCCATACTGTTGCTTCCGAATTTGAGTCATTCTTTCGGGATGCTGATCCAGCATAATAGCAGCTTGAGCAGGGTTTATCACTTCCTCGTCATAATCTACTCCCATCTGGCAGAGGGCAGCATCCAGAAGCACTTCATTCAAGAGTGGGATAGTCATCGACACTAGCAAAGATTCGAAAATATTAGGAACAACAAAAGAATCTGAGTCTCATCAAAAGCGCATAGCACGTCTGAAAAAGAAGCTTCGGCGCATCATCAGGGTAAAAACCATGCGCATCAGCAGTGGAGCTTCGGCGCATCATCAGGGTGTAAACCCATGCGCATCAGCGGTAGAGCCTCGGCGCATCTTCAGGGCCTAAACCCATGCGCGTCGGCGGAAAAAACCTCGACACATCATCAAAGACTCAAGGTCTATGTGCGTTGGTGTACGTGAAATAAAACTCACCAACTACTTCCGACTGAACTTCAACAGGCCGACGGGGAACGTCAGCCGCGACAGCTTTTACAGGCTCTTTCCCTTTGCCTCGTCCCTTGCCAGCACCGCCGCGAGGAGCCTTGGGAGCCATTGCTTGAGAGAAGAAAGTTAAGGTTTTGAGGAAGAACTATAAAAGCAAAAGCAAAGAGAAGAACTATCTCTCTCTCTCTCTCTCTTTCCATCTTTCGCCTATTTATAGGGCTTGGGTGCACGCGTGAACCGATGAAGTGTGACCTCAGCCGTCGCCTCGGGTTCTGTGAAGAGATAACCGCAAATAAAACCAAAAAGATTAATATTAATCTTTCTTGGTTATCGAGGCATTATCATTTGCATTAACTGAACGGAGCATGCGCCCCATCACTGTTGCGCGGAGTATCTATGCGCCCCGACAGTCATGCGCCTCTACCACCATGCTTCTTATTCAAAGTATTCCAAAACTTATCCAAAAGTTTTGAAAACTTTGAAAGGGGTCTTGTAGAAGCATGGAATTTCAGAACCAGAAAAGCCCATGCGCCAGACTACATGCGCCAGAGCTTGGACAAAGTACTTCATAAACAGCAAAAATAGGCATTGAAAGAAGACTTTTTATTATATATAAAAGTATATTACATGTCTAAAAAAAGATTGTACAAAGGAAAATTTCTACAAAGAAAAGATCCTAAGTCTACAGCCAGCAGCCATCATGCGCCCTCAAATAGGCACAGCAATCACCACGCGTCCTCAGCAGGGCACATCCTTTCAGCAGCTCAATCATATGTATCCTCAGTTATGTGTATCCTTTCGGCAGCTCAGTTATGTGCATCCCTTCAGCAGCCCAGTTATGTGCCGCTCTTCCAGCCAGAATCACCGCCGTCGAAATGCTTCGACTAATGAAGCATTATTGAGCAGAACGAGGGTGGCAATCAACCCTCTAGTCGAGGAAGAGAAGAGCACCGCAAGCCAACCTGTGGCCAGGGGAGGCTTCGAAAGAGTCTTCAAAGGCGAAGGAAGACCGTAATTGAAACCGCGGCTAAAGGAGCAGCTTTCAACACAACCAGAGTGGGCAACGCCCACTTTGAAGGAAGAAAGAGCCCCCAAAGCCGCAGCACCGCAATTCCGATCTGCGGCTCTTCCCATATGACGGAGACGAGGCTCGTGCATCCCTATCTTTGGATGCAACATGCACCTTCTGCCGGCCTCAGAAGCCCTCGACTCCGACTTTTGGATGTAACAGTCAACTTCAAGTGCATCAATGAAGACATGGCGTCGCATCATCACCCTCGGAAGCATCTCGTCAACAGAATGCATTCGAGTAAAAAGTTCATGTTGGAAAAACATAAGAGAACGAGAAGCAAACTCTCTCTATGCCACTATTTATAGGCCGGGCAAATCAAACCCATACGCCAAGTGGATGGCTCTCCGAATTCCGTGCAATGAATTTGCATTAAATGGATGAACCGGACGTTTCCAATTCAGCAAAGTCAAAATAGCTATTTAAAGCACTCGAAGATCGTAATAGTCACACCATTAAAGACGTGTCACGAAGCAGATACGCTGGCCAAACCGTGCATCACATAGATGCGCCCTTCAACATCAAGCGCATCACACAAACGTGCCCTTCAATACCAAGCACATCACAGGGATGCGCCCCCATGCGTCCCCATACGCCTAATGGGATGCCAACCGATGCGCCCACTCAGCTGTCCATCGAATGTCACAAACATTAAATGCTGAACTGACAGAGTTGGCAGCACGCCTCCCGAAGTCTGAACAGTTGACAGCTTTTTCAGAAGATGAAGCATCACCAACGTCAGCATCATCAGTACTTTCCTCCGACGGCCTACTACCACGTGGCCACTCAACCACTCGCATGCGCCTCTGCAGCCATGTGTCCAAATCTGCATGCGCCTCAAAAGCCATGCGCCTCAGACTTTTCACTGATCCCTAAAGACAGAAGAAAAGTCACCATTAAAACTTTGTATGCGCCTCAAAAGCCATGTGCCTCAGACTTTTCACTGATCCCTAAAGACAGAAGGAAAGTCACCATTAAAACTCTGCATGCGTCTCAAAAGCCATGCGCCCCAGACTTATCTCTGATCCCGAAAGATAGGAGTTAAGTCATTACTGAAGCCTCACATGCGCCTCAAAAGCCATGCGTCCCGAATGGTTCGTGACTCCTAAAGGTTACGAGCCAAAGTCTCCTCCTGCGTCCAATCCTAGGCGCATCCTACCAGATCATTCCCCACCAAATCAGGGATCTCCGAGCCATGGGTTGATGACACGTGTCCTTTGACTCGACTCGCCCAAGATCTCAGCAACAGAAAGATCTTCTCCTCTGCTACGTGCCGGTCCACAATAGCAGCATAAAGAATTCAACCCCTCGATCAGGGCGCATCGTTCATATGCCTCCATCAGCAATTACCACGTGGCATCCCTACGACCAGGTGCATCCTACATATACGCGTATGAGCAGCCAACCCGCAGACTATATAAATAGAGGGATCATTTCCTTCTTCCACACCTACACACGGACAGAATACACAACGAACGAACATACCACCAGAGAGGCAGATACAGACACTCAACATCTTCCTCCTTTCAGCAAGCTCCAGCACCCAGAGCAATCCAGACCTTCAGAGAACCGATAACCGTCGTCAGATCGTCAGCGAAGTCAACGTATTACCACTCACTCCATCGGCACAAGGAACCCAGATAAACAAAAGTGTACTCCTAAGACTACATCTAAGTCCTATATTGTAACACTGTTCTGTTTGTATTGAAATTTGTAATAAAAAAATTTTAATGGCAAACAAAGAGGAGGAATTAAGAGACTTTTAATAGGGTCATATGATGGGTTTGAAGTTGAAGCACCATCTCCTCTCTTCTTCTTCGTAGAAAATCTAGGAGCCATTGAAATTAAAGAAGAAAAGTGAAGAAGTTACCTTAGAAAAATGGAAGTAGATCGAAAAGAATCCAAAAAGCTCCACAAAACCTAGAGATTTAGGTTGGAATCGCTAAAAGCAAATAGATATAAGGTTAGGGTTTAAGAAATTAGGGTTTTAGGAGGAGTATTTAGAGGTGGAAGATTAGTGCTGTTCAGCTGGAATGAAGGTTAGGGTTTTAATAGATGTTGGTAGCAACTTAAAACATATGGGCCAGCTCTCGGGTTGCCCTAGAAATAGGAGCACCGAATTCGGTCCAAAGTCGGACAGAGTTTGGTCCAAGTTCTGTATGCCTATTTCCTGAGAAGCATACTTATTTTATGTTTATTTTATGTTTAAAAAATTGCTTCAAACTATCATTCGTTTGATGTAATAAATCTATACTACTTTGGGTTAGCTGAAGGGGCCGGATCCCAGCTAGCGGTAGTCCGAAGACTAGTACACCGTGTTGCTTCAGTCTATTTACACCTGTATGACAGAAGGACCCTTTCGACTTGTATCCAAAATAACTTTAATTTAAAATATCGTTGAATAATATCTAAGTAATTTACTAAACATAAAGCATTATGCTTCTGTGAATTCAAGAATATCTAACTCGCGACGTAGATAGTTAAATCGGTCTTTAGCCAATGGTTTTGTGAATATATCTGCAAGTTAATAATTTGTGTCAATAAATTCTAAGCAGACATCCTCGTGTTGTTGGTGATCATGTAGAAAGTGATGACGTATTTTAATGTGTTTAGTGCGTGAGTGACATATATGGTTCTTAGTCAGATTTATAGTACTGGTGTTGTCACAATATATAGTAATCTTAGTATAGTGCATATTGTAGTCTTCTAGGGTTTGTTTCATCCTTAAAATTTGTGCACAACAATGACCTGCAACGATATATTCGACTTCAGTCGTTGACAATGCAACAGAATTTTGTTTTTTACCAAACCACAAGACTAAAGCTTTGCCTAGAAAATGACACGTACCACTGGTACTTTTACGGTCTACTTTTCATCCACCAAATTAATATCAAAATACCCAATTAGGTCAAATGATGTCGTTTGGGATACCATAAGCCGACAATAGAATTTTAATTAAGTATCGAAAGATACGCTTAACTGTACATAATTGTGATTTCTTAGGGTTAGCTTGTTATCTTACACAAATACAAACGCTAAACATAATATTGGGTAGACTAGCAGTTAAATATAATAAACTAGCAATCATACCTCGATACTTACGCTGGTCGACGGGTTTGCCACGTTCATCACGATCAAGTTTGGTTGATATAGGCATAGGAGTCCCGATAGGCTTTGCGTTGTCGAAGTTAAACTTCTTCAACAAGTCCTTCGTGCACTTAGCTTGATTGATGAAGGTTTCCTGAGAGTTTTGTTTGATTTGCAGTCCGTAGAAGTAGTTCAACTCTCCCATCATACTCATCTCAAGCTCACTCTGCATACACTTAGTAAATTTTTGACATACATGTTCGTTAGTAGAACCAAATATAATGTCATCTACATAAATTTGTACTAGTAAAATGTCATTATTTGAAGATTTGATAAACAAAGTAGTATCAACTCTCCCTTTTGAAAAACCATTTTCAAGTAGGAAGGAACTTAGGCGATCATACCAAGCACGAGGGATTTGTTTGAGTCTATAGAGTGCCTTACATAACTTGAAAACATGATTTAGAAATTGAATCTTCAAAGCCAGGGGGTTGTTTCACAAAAACCTCTTCATTTATAAATATATTTAAAAATGCACTTTTCACGTCCATTTAAAAAGTTTAAAAATGCAATTTTCATTTTTCATAAAAACCTCTTCTTTTATAAATCTATTCCTAGTAGAAAATGTGTACCTGCTCCTTTTGATGCATCACCTATGACAAGGGTCTCTGGATGGTCTTTCAGGAACTTCATCTTCTTCAGTAGACTCTCCAGATAGTTCTTGTCAGCAACAATATCTTCAGGTGCTTTGGATGTGTTCCTTGCATCTTTGTCATCGTTGTCACTAGATACTTGACTGTTGAGCTCATCAAATGAAACGTTAATCGATTCTTCAACAATAGTAGATCTTTTATTGAAAACTCTATATCCCTTACCCTTGGCAACATAACCAAAGAATATCGCTTCGTTTTCCTTCGAGTCAAAGTTACCCAAGTTATCCTTGGTGTTCAGGATAAAACAACAACATTCAAAAACTTTAAAATATAAAATATTTAAAATGCGACTAAACCACAGTTCATAAAGAGTCTTTTCGATATATGTCGAATCGGAACCCTATTCAAAAATATGACAAGCTGTACTTATAACTTCAACCCAAAAATATTTTGGAAGATTGTGCTGGTTAGGCATGACTCTAGCCATATCGCTTAGAGTTCTACTCTTCCATTCCATAACACCATTCTGTTAGGGAGTTCTAGGATAGGAAAAATTATTTGTTTTACAAAACTTTTTGAAATCAGAATTTACAAATTCGCCTCCATGATCACTTCAGATACGAGTAATCATGAAACTTTTTTCATTTTGAACATTTTTATAGACAATCTCAAATTCAATTTTTGTATTATTTTTGTTTAATAAAAAGGAAATCCATGTATATCTAGAGAAATTATCAACAATAAAAAAAAGTAGAGCTTGTCACCAAGGCTGGCGACTCTACTAGGTCCAAACAAATCCATGTGTATCAACTGCAAGGGTCTAGAAGTACTTATAATATTGATGGATTTAAATGAGTATCTAGTTTTTTTTTATTTTTCTCGAATCGGCACATACCATGTTTCTCTTAAATGATCTCCGGTAGTCCTTTCAACAATTTCTCCGTTGATAGCCTTGAAATGGTATCCATGTTTGCATGAGTCTCTTATTCCATAGCCAACTCTCATCCTAATTGACTACTAGGCACTTACCTGCACTATTAGTACTTTCTAAAAAGAAAACATAAATATTATTCTCCCCGATTCCTTCATGGACAGGATTACCAGTAGACATATCATATATAGAACATTTGTTTTTAACAAAGTTAATGCCATAACCATTGTCAGCAAGATAGCTAATGCTTAAAAGGTTATGTTTTAATTCAGTTACAAGGCAAACGTCTTTTATTTTGAGATAAAGGAAAATAACAACAGTACCATTACATATAATATTACCTTTCAGATTATTACCGAAGGAGAAATATCCTTCTATTTTCATCAATAATATTGTGAATAGAGATGCGTCACATGTCATATGCCATGAACATCCACTATCGAGGATCCATTTACTTCTAGCATGGGAGGGTTGTCCCACCTATAAGACGAGTAGATGTGATCTTTGGTACCCATTTTTTTAGGGTCCATCATTGTTAATTTTAGGTATCTATGTATATTTATTCATTTCTACTAACTTTCTAACTCTACAGTACTGTGATATGTGCCCGTATTAAGCACAATATATATATGTATATAATTCTAGAGTGGGTGTCTTTTGTTTCAATACAGACATGAGTCATTTGTGTCTTACGTGGATACTTGTAGGTGAAAGCATGATTATGTGGAACATGTTGCTTGCATACTTTCTTTGATCGTGTCCTATTTGGTATATGTTGTGCAGTAGGACAGATCTTAGGCAGTATATAAGGAACAATTTGTTTGCCTAACTTTATCTCTAACTTTCTAGATATTCAACAAACTGCTATATATTTTTCAGTCATATCTTTCAACTTTTGTTTAGTGTCAGTTTGTAATCTCTTCTCAGAATCATATAGATCAAGTACTTTTGCATAGTCCTTCTCTCACTTTTCAACCGTACGTTGAGCCTCATGAAGACTTAGCTTAATGTTAGCTATTTCTTCCGTATTGCCAGTGATAGATCTCTCCTTTATGTCTTGCAACAAGTTAGACAATCTATTTCTTTTCGAGATTGCCTAGTACTTATGTAACACATTTTTGCGTTCATCAAAAAAAGCATCAGAGAGTTCATCAAAAAAAGTCATCATAAGAGGATTGTCTGATACCTGATCAAATGCCATTAAGCAGACATTTGCTGAGCTGTTGAGTCTTTTCTCTTTTTCTGATTCACTGGCCTCTCTCTCGTGCCAAATGCTAGGATTTGCATACTTTTGACCAGTTGTTGACTTCCTGCTTGTTCGATCGTATCGACTGCTCTTCTTGGCTATTGGAAAGTCCTTCTTGATATGTTCGATCGTTTTACATCCATAGCATATGGTTTCTTCTTTATTACTTTCTTAGACGTCTTTATTCTTTCGGTTTGATTTCTCAAACCTCAAGAACTAAATAAAGTTTTTGACCAGTAGGGCTTGTTCATCACCATCTTCATCTTCATCTTTAGTGTCTTTACTTAAGAACCTTTTGACTTGTACTTTGAAGGCGATAGATTTTTTCTTTGGGGTTGCCTTTTCAAAGCCTTATAGGTCAAGCTCATGGGTCATGAGTTTACCCATCAATATCTCCATTGACATTGTGGTGAGATCGTTTCATTCAATAATTGCAGTATCCTTTGGGTTCCAATTTTTGGTCAGTCCCCTGAGCACCTTTCTGATCTTTTCATGGTTACTATAATCTTTACCAAGAAACATAGAGGATTAGTTACATCTAGGAAACATGTGAACATCTACGTGATTGATTCATTTGGCTTCAACTTAAAAGCCTCATACTCTTATATCAGTTTACTGATCTTGGATTCCTTCACTTGTAAAGTTCCTTCATGAGTTACCTCAAGAAGTTTTCAGATCTCGTGTAAAGTGACACAAATAGATACTCTATTGAATTCAGTCTTGTCTATGGCACATAATAAATCATTAGTGGTATGTGAATCACTAGACTAGCTTTTTTTTCTTAGTCAGTGTATCTATCATGTGGCTCATCTACAAGATTACCATCAACCATAATTCTGGTCGATTTCTTGTAACCGTCCATAACTATCGACCAAAGATCGAAGTCAAGTGACTTAAGAAAGAAACTCATGCGTGTTTTCTACTATGTGTAGTTTTTACCATCAAATAGATAAAAATTTATGGATTTCCCTTCACCTGTGAACATTGATTTCACGACTGCCATATATATTCTCTAGAGTGTTATGTACAAGTATAACCTGCTTTGATACCAATTGTAGGAGCACCTCTACAGGGGAGGGTGAATAGAGTGTGTGTGTGCAGGGAAAAGATAATCACCAAATTAAAAAAATTATATATATAAGCAGTGTCACAGATGATAAGTGCCAGACAGATGATAATAAACTATATAAAAATTAAATGTGTAATGTAAAAAGCATTAGAAAAACAAACTCATGACATAATGATGTATATATACTGGTTTTTCTCTGAGATGACTAATCCAGTCTCGAGTACTCCTGCTCTATGTTAATCCACTATGGCACAATCTTTAAATTCGAAGCACTTACAGCTTCTTACAACCATGAGTTTTTATCCGAAGGACTCGCAACTTCAATAAGGCAAAACTTGAAAACTAGAATGTTCTCGAAAAACCCTTTTTACAAACTCGAACGAAACTCTAGATCGAACCGGAATGTCACTTGGCTCGGCTAGGAGTTGTAAAAGGCTAGATATGAAAATGTAAAGCTCTTTGAATGCTACAGAATAGGTAGAGAAGGGAAAAAATGAATGAGTGATTTGGAATTTGAACTTCTCATCTATTTAGCATTTTTAAGGGTGGAACTCGGCATGAATTTGGGTGCATATTTTTCGTAATTCGAAAGTTGGTTACAGATCTTCAGGAAGACCACATAACTTTAGGAACTGCCTGGCCGAACTCTTATGGTGAGTTTTCTGACCAATTTTCGTGTTCTTAATGAAGATGACTTTTTGGGTTCATTAGGTATTGGGCTTTTTGGCTAGTATGGAATGTGGAGTAGAATATTTTTGTGGATAAGCCTATTTTGTAAATAGTGTTTAGTAGCATAGCCAGTATCCAATCTGATTGACCTCACATTTTTTCTAAACTCAATAAAGTATAAAATACATAAAAAAAATATAAAAATGTCTTGATCTGCATCCGTAGTCTTTATTTAACGAAGATAATGAGTAGTAGCGGTGTAAAAGTAGACGTTCTATGTTTGTACCGGTAGCTGCATATTATTTGTATATCGAACAAAGTATACGTTGATTATCAAAATCATGTGTAATTATGACTGATAGGCTAACAGGAAGTTACACAACTTTAGGAAAACATCTTCTACACACTAAGTCACATATACCCCTATCATAACGATGCCATCATCGATATCACCCAAGTCATACAAAGATGCACACCACTATAACTACTACCAATAGAAAAGAAGAATAGAAATAAGTATTTAAACAGAACAATGATGGCAAGGTATCTTACCTGGAACTTCAGTAACAGAGAAATCATCGACGGCTCCAACTATAGTCGAACATTCGCGGACACCTAAAATATAAATAAACTAAAATAAATACTAACTCAAAGATCTTACATATACTATGTATACATCTACCATATATAGTCTATACTTAGGCATAATCTACCAACTAGTTTCTATCCAAGTATAGTCATATAATATTATGCTACATTGGCAAAATAATATTTTGTAATTTAAAAATAATTACTTTAAATTCTAATATATATATATATATATATATATATATATATATATATATATATATATATATATATATATATATATATATATATATATATATATACATACATTACCAAATATGAACTCATTCACATTCACTAGTTTCCAAATATAACTATGTATATTGTAGCATCATGAAAACACATTAAAAAAATATTTATACAAAAATATATATATATATATATATATATATACATACATTAAATATATATATATATATATATATATATATATATATATATATATATATATATATATATATATATATATATATATATATATATATATATATATATATATATATACATACATTACCAAATATGAACTCATTCACATTCACTAGTTTCCAAATATAACTATGTATATTGTAGCATCATGAAAACACATTAAAAAATATTTATTTTAAATTCTGGTATAATTATTATAAATATTTATGGATGAAATATATATATATATGAGGGAAATATATATATATATATATATATATATATATATATATATATATATGAGGGATCTACATCCCCTCACTTTTGCATCCCCCATGCGTCCCCTCTTTCATATCTATTGGATTATGTTTAAGTCATATAATCTTTACCGTTGACTTTTTAACGGTTAAGATTAGATAACTTAAACAAGATCCAACGGGTGTTATCATGGGAATGCATAGGAGATGCAAAAGTGAGGGGATGTGGATCCCTCCTCATATATATATATATATATATATATATATATATATATATATATATATGTATATATATATATATATAATATATATATATATATATATATATATATATATATATATATATATATATATATATATATATATATATATAGATATATATAATATATCCTTTTTTTCCTCTCCCCTGCTCTAATATGGTGCCCGCATGACCCCCCCGCGCAAGTTTCTGACGGCGGAGCAAAGCGTCCCCGGTCGCTTGCTGCCAGCGACTTTCGTTCTACCCTCGGTGTCATCCTCCCTGCGCGACCGCACTCCGCGGCAAGCCTCCAGCCCGGCCGCGGCCTGTCTGGTCTTCCGACCAGCTAGCCCTGGTCGGACTCGTCTTCCCCGGGCTCACTCCCAAACTCCAGTGGCCTCAACGCCCACCCTCCAGCTCGAGGACGACGGATATCCTTTACCGGTATGTGGAGGCTGGTAGCTGCCACCATCCCTCGTCCCTCCCGTACTTCGTACCACCGCTTCGCTGTCTGCGCACCCCGGAGATCGCCCTTGATGCAGGCCCACTCCAGCTGCAGCCCGTCGAGGCGTCGCCTAGCCCGGCTGCAGCCGCCCTCAGCGTTGGGGACTTCGGTGCATGTCGTCCTGTAGTACCCGCCCATGGCCATTTTCATATTTTGAATCTCCCACGCACCCACGTGGTGGTGGGAGCCCACGCGTATGCTTCCTCTGATCTAGGAGAGGGTATGCGCCCCCTTGCCGCGGACGTTCGGGGAGCTATGTTGTCACTTCTATTTCCTGTTATACGTATCTTTCGTTATACGTATACGAATTTCTAACATTTGTCAAGTGGATCGTAGTTAGACTTGTCTTGCTTAGCCTAGTCTTGGGCTTAATATATATGTCAACCCCTCTCTCTCTTCTCCATTTATTTCTCATAATTTCTCCATCTTCTTCATTTACTCCTCTCTACCTAACCCCAAGAGCCCTAGGCAAGTGCAACTTGCTTCATGATGGATCTTAAGTTTTATTTTTCTATTCTCTTCTCCACTTGATTCTAAGCCTCTTTACAGTTTAGCATTTTTGGTTTTGATGGTTGGATTTTTATAGATCTAAGTTTTGATCTTTTCTTGTTTTTGATCTATTAAAGCTTGGTATTTCCTAAAACCTGTCATCCCAGGCTGTAAAAAATTTCATTCTATGCAGTTTAGATTCTTGGAAGTCCCAATTCGGACTTGTTTTGAGCAAGTTATGGAATTTTGAAGTTTTCGGGTTCCATGGGTTCTTCTTTGCTGTTTTGGAGAAGAAGAACAGTGCCTGGCACAACCCGATGTGAAGCACCCCAGTCAGGGGCAACCTGATCTGGCGTACCCCAGTCAGGCGCAACCTGACATGGCGTACCCCAGTCAGGCGCAACCTGACGTGGCGCACCCCAGTCAGGCACAACCTGACCTGGCGCACCCCAGTCCGGCGCAACCTAGCCTCGTGCAGCCTAGTGCCTGGCGCAACTTGGCTAATGCCACTTGTTGGCCATGGTACCCCTTGCCCATTGCATTATCTGTCACTTAATTATTGGTTTTATGTTAATTTCTTATCCTTTGTACTTGACCTATTTGTGACGACCCGACTCGATAACTTGTTGAGCATAGCATGACTTGCCAGTATTGATGTTGACATAAACATGACATAAAAATCTGGATAGTGGCCCGTCGAGGCGCACTCTTGACAAGCACTCTTGACATGATAAGTAACTTGATAAGGCATGTACAATCTTGATAGTGTCCCGTCGAGGCGCACTTCTGACAAGTAATCTTGACAAGTAACAAGTAACCTGACATGATAATCTTGAACGCTGTTGTGATAGCTACCCTGACTTGCTAAGTAACTCTTGTCTTGACACCGTGGTTAATTTTCTTGATTGTACTTGTATAACCTACTGTCTTATCTTGTATCATGTCTAGGACATAAATTTCTGGTTACCACGGTCAGGGATTCATAATGAATCTGACTAGGTTAATGACTAGATTGATCAAGTAGTTCATATAGAGAGATTTTCCCAGTTACAGGCGATACCGTTATCCCGGCCACACCAGAAGGACTTGTAGCCTACCGACGAGTAGGGCACATTTCCAGCTCACTGTCATGTAGGGCACTTCTTGAAAACATAAGTACTGAAAGTACACCAGTAAGCTTGATAACTCTTGTAACTCTAATAGATCTCCTCGCCGGGATAACTTAGATAGCTGCAGAGCTTGTGGCTGTGGGAACATCTCATTGCATCTTGCTAGTAACTAGGCTTGTGATAACCCTAGTTAGTTAAAGTATCAAGACGTACTCTTAGCTTGGCCGTGAATGATGGATGTAGTCCAGTCTAGTCTTGTCTAATCAATGCCAGTCTATGATTACTTCAACACGTGATTGCTTATGCTTTACTCTTATCGATAATTGGTTGGAGACTAGGCTCTGTTCAGGTGAAGGGTTATAATCTCGGTCCTTGTTTTGTAACTTTGCTACCGGAATGGTCCCTTAGTTGTCTTATCGTTTATCACCTTATTTTCTCTAACTCACGTCTTTTATTACGATTTATGTTCCCATGTGCTAATATACCAATTTTAGTTCTTAAGTGAAGCCTCCCTTGTGGCACTTGCTCTTTCTGGGGTCTGACCCAGCTGGTTTTGTATGGCCAGATTTTGGAGTAGGACTCAAGGATCCTCTAGCCTTCCAGCCAGATGGTGACCACTAGGCGCAACCTTAGCAACGAGTGGGTTCTTATTTTGCTATCCAACTCCCTTGTAAAAATATTCTTTTGAGACGTTTAGCCGCCGAGCAAGTATTAGCTCGTTTGCAACTTACTTACTGTCTGCCTACCGGCTGTAACATGATTTACAAATCCTAGGGTTAATCATATATGACTGAAACTCTTGCTAGTCTTCACATTTTGTATGAATAGCTTCATGATCATCTGAATATATAATATTTGGGACGCCTTACTTTGTATGTCTGATGATCTAACATCTTGTAACATTTACTTACTTGCTTGATATTGAGACACTAGACTTGTTCATGACCATTAGAGACTGTTGGCTTGTAGATAAACCCTCATGCATCTAGACAGCCATGATCGTATATCGAGATAGATTATACTTCAATGTACGTAGCTGGCTGTGTCTGTTCCCTGCTCTCCAGTATTCTAGTTCTGGGGCATAACACGGTTTAAGTGGTGGACCATGCAGGTCTTGTAAATCAAGATGTGTGAGGGTTTTACCGGATAGATGTCTCAATCAGTACTCGCCCTTCCGAAATCTTGACCTGATCACATGTTTATATCCTCGATCTATCATGGTCCTTTCTTATTGTTCCCTATGTCGTTTCTTCAGCAGCATTGTTCCTGGTCCTACCGATCAGCAAGGCAGAGCACCTCCAGTGAACCAGCAACAACCTGGGGACCAAGCCCAATACTCTGGAGCAGTCTCCCGAGTCATGCATTTCGGGGATCCAGAGCCTCCAGTTCAACCCGTCCAGCCTGCAGAGCTTGATAATGGAACCCTGGTGGGGCTTATTAGGGAATTGCTTGCATCTTAAGATCATCGGGGCGATACCCTGCACTAGACCGTACAAGATGCTGTGGACAGAGTTGGTTATCAAGAGAACAATGTGGCTAACAGCTTCAAGCGTCTGAACCCTCTTTTTTTTGACGGAACTGAAGATGTTATTGCTCCTGATGCATGGCTTCAGGACACAGAGGTTATCCTGGAAGCACCTAGGAATCCTGAGGGTGAGAAGGTGGCCGTCACGTGCCTGCAGTTATTGAACTTAGCCCGCAGCTGGTGGGCGATGCAAGCAGTTGGATTGGCGAAGCCTGTCTTATGGGCGGTATTCAGCGACAAGTTCCAAACAAAGTACTTCGACGCAGTAGCTCGGTATGATCTGCAGACAAGATTCACTAACCTCAAGCAGATGGGTAGGACGGTCGATGGATATGCGGTCGAGTTTTCTAGACTTAGTCGGTTTGCTCCCACCTTGGTGGCAACCGAATTGGATCGAGCTCAGCGATTTCAGCAAGGACTCTACCTAGAGATCATTATATCAGTGGAGCAGTTTGAGCACCAGACGTTTGATGCCGTCTTGCGAGCAGCGAAGAGGCATGAGTATACCTCCCAGAGGATAATATATCGAACTGGAGGACGTAAGAGGTCTTATGGACAGTTGTCCCAGTCATCAATACCAGCCCCGGTAGCTAGGACTTTGACCATTGGAGCACCTAGGAGGGCGACCATAATTTTGTCGATTCAGCACTCGACACCGACGTACCCTCAGCAACAGAAGCAGAAGCAGAAGCAGTCTTCCGTGATGGGCTGCACTATTGCGGGAAGCCAGGACACGTAGTCTCAGAGTGTCACAGAGCATAGGGGTTGTGCTTGGCTTGTGGGGCCCCGGATCACATGATAGGGTCCTGCCCGCATAGAGCCAGTTCCTCTTCATCAACCCTAACCAGTCCATCGGTTAGGGGACCAGCACTAGTGCAGTAGCAGTACCAGCCTCTGAGGCTATTACCGCCTCAGGCTCAAGCTTTCTAGCAGCAGAGGCCGCAACAGTATGCTCAGGCCCAAGCTCATATTCAGAACAGGTAGAGAGGTCACCAGCAGAGGGGACCAGCACCGAGAGGACAAGGCCAGTATATGGCTTTGACCGCGGCAGAAGAATTCGCATCAGGTGAGGTGGTGGCAGGTACCATTCTCGTCAACTCTTTTCTAGCATCAGTATTATTTAATTCGGGTGCATTACATTCATTTATGTCTGCATGATTCGCTACACCGATAGGACTGGAGCCCGAGTCATTATCAGTCAGGCTCAATATACTTATTGGTAATGGTCTTATGGGAGTAGATAGAGTCTTTTCCTCATGTCGAATCGTAGTTAGCGGTAGAGAATTTTTCGCTAGATTGATAGAATTCCCGATAGCCGACTATGATGTGGTCCTAGGAATGGATTGTTTGAAGGATCAATACGCAAGAATAGACTACCATGTTGGCAGGATTATTTTTGGCATTTTCGACGAAAAAGAGTATTCGTTTTCCAGGGGCAAAATAGAACCTACTCCACCAGTCTTGCGGATGGCAGTGGCAGAAGCAGTTCAATTTTTCAGAGTAGTAGAAGATTCCCGGGAGAGCTTCCAGGCATGCCTCCAGAGAGAGAGGTAGAGTTCACTATCGACTTAATTCCAGGAACGGCACCAGTGTCAGAGAGAGTCTACAGAATGGCACCATCAGAGTTGGAGATCCTGTACAAGATGATTGAAGAACTCAGAACCAAGGGATTCATTTGTGCTAGTGGATCACCTTGGGGAGTCCCGATGCTTCTTCTGAAGAAGAAGGATGGTACGTCAAGATTATGTGTTAATTATCGTACCTTGAATTCTGTAACAATCAAGAATAGATATCCTCTACCAAGGATAGATGACTTGTTTGATCAACTCAGTGGGGCAGTAGTATTCTCGAAGATTGACTTGCGATCGGGGTACCATCAGATCAGAGTCAGAGAGCAAGACATTTCGAAGATAGCTTTCAGATCTAGATATGGACATTGGAAATTTTTCGTTATGCCATTCGGAGCGACCAATGCGCCAACAGTATTCATGGATCTCATGAATCGCATATTTATGCCCTATTTGGATCAGTTCGTGATAGTGTTCATAGACGACATCTTGGTCTATAGCAAGAATGAGACAGAGCATGAGCTGCATCTTCGTGTAGTTCTTCAGATTCTCAGAGAACACTAGTTGTACGCGAAGTTCAGTAAGTACAAATTTTGGCTTGATCATATTTCGTACTTAGGTCACATCATCACCCGAGGTAGAGTGGAAGTGGATCCCCAGAAGATAGTTGCCATAGAGACATGGCCAGTACCCAACACCGTCGCAGATGTTTGCGATTTCCTAGGATTGGCCGGCTATTACCAGTGATTTGTGTCAGACTTTGCTCGGATTTCAACACCATTGACACAGTCGACCCGCAACGATGTGCTATTTGCTTGGACAACAGAGTGTCAGAGTTCATTTGAGAAGTTAAAATGATGATTGATGACGGCTCCCATTCTCACGCTTCCAAATTGGACTGAAGGATTTTTAGTTTATTGTGATGCATCTGGCAGAGGATTGGGATGTGTCTTGATGCAGCATGGTAAGGTAGTAGCTTATGCGTCATGTCAGCTTCGTGATCATGAGAGGAATTATCCAACCCATGACTTGAAATTAGCAGCGGTGGTTTTCACACTCAAGTTGTGGAGGCATTATTTGTATGGAGATCGGGTGGAGATTTTTACTGACCATAAGAGTCTTAATTATGTGTTTACTCAGAAGGATCTTAACATGCGTCAGAGGAGATGGCTAGAGCTACTTGTGGATTATGATATCAACTTACAGTATCATCCTGGGAGGGCCAACGTAGTTGCAGATGCGTTGAGTAGAAGAGCATGAGCTTATTTTCTAACAGCACAGCCAAAGTTATTAGCAGATCTTCAGAAGATGGGAGTAGTGATAGTTCTCCCTACCAATGTGGCATTGATGTCTAGTATGAAAGTTTAGTCCAGTATGTTGAGAAGATCAAGATAGCTCAATCAACAGATTCTAAGCTTCAGCGGCTTAGGGCAGAATGTGAAACAAGAAGGAGAACATAGTTATGTAGTCACGAAGACGAAACACTTCTGTCATGACCCGTACCCGCTTTTCGGATGTAAGCATGTGAGCAAGCTAGCTACGCATCAAACGAACTCTAGCCCGACTCGAATACGTAAACGCTGTCAAGGCTATGGTACACTACCAAATCATGGCAATTTAATCTATATCTCAAATCCACAATAAGTGTGCGAAACATGAATGAATACTATGGGTCATGGTCTGCAGCCCATTAGCATATATGTCCGATAAGAATCCAGAGAATATAACAAGAGTCTCTAAAGTAAATCAATAAGCAGGATATCTCATGATAAGGAATGTAAAGCATGAAAGGATAACAATGTAATATCACTGACAAATACCTGAATTATACAACACAATCATCTACCATCTCGCTCTGCTAACTAACTCCATGCAATCGCTAACCTGAAGAGATCATCAGGTCCTCAGGGGACATAGCAAGATACATAAAAACATGCCTATCTAGCAGTTTAATCATGCATAAACTATAAACAGGATATAACAAAGAACGATACTTAACATGGCAAGAGACTACGACCAAACTGCTAACAAGTGACTAATGACAAGTGGCTACTGATAGGTGACTATAAACTGAAATACAAAAACAACTACACTTAACTGAACTGCTGGATGAACAAGTGAACACGAGATCAATGGAATACCAAACCCTCGCCCTGAGTGGACTCGCAGGTTTGAACTAATCACTAACCCTCGTCCCGAGTGTGGACTCTCTAGTTAGTTCACGGCAAGGCACCCTCGTTCCGAGTGTGGACTCTCTGGTGCAAGTAAACATCCTCGTCCCGAGTGTGGACTCACAGATGTAAACAGATCAAGACAAACACCCTCGTCCCGAGTGGACACTCTGGTGCCAATGAACACGACAAACACCCTCGTCCCGAGTGTGGACTCTCTGGTGCAACGGATCAACCCTCGTCCCGAGTATGGACTCTCTGGTTGAGAAAAAATGATACAAAGAAATAGCAGTTCAACTACACGTACTCATTCTAAGACACGATTCAGTCAGGGTGCAGGAGAGACAAGGTATGACTTAGTCAAGAGACAGTCATGTCCAGTATAACTACACTTGTCAAGTCAAGCAAGACCATCAACTGGTAAACATGGTATATAGAAACTAGATAAATCAAGTCAACTAGAAAGCTAAAGAATCATATAAAAACTATAACAAATAGAGTATCTTTGATAATACAATAATAACATGAAAACTATAAACATGAAATTAAACTGTAGAAGGAGGCAAGCTTTCTTGCCTAGTGGTAGCGCGAAGATCCAAAAATATACCGTCAACTAGTACACCATACTGTGCAAATCTCACAACTGTCTCCGAAAGCTGAAACATATATTGGCCACATTCTCGGAATAGTCAAATTAGCTAGGATTGCCTGTCCTTAAGTCCAATTCTGGACACAGGGGCAAAAACGGTAATTTTGGGCCAAAACGATGTTTGTCGTTGGATCCACTTTGCACCGAAATGCGTGCCAGAGTCAATGGTCTCTAAAATCGTCAAACTATATGTCTACGGATTCGTTTTGATGATATGAACCCAACGGCATGTCCAATTATGGATTTCGGTGGGCCGTGCATAAAATTGCCCGTTGAATCGGATCGTGGGGCCCGCGAAACGGCGATCCGATCAACTGTCTCAGAATTGAACCAAACTTGGCATACATGACCAGAAAAATGATACGGTCCTGTTGGCACAAGTTTTGTCTCGATCTGACGAACATGCACAAAGTAATTGAAAAATTTGCACAGAGGCCGATACGGTGAATTTCGACGGATACGCATCAAATTCGTCGCGCACTCGCGACCAATTTGAATTCCGTCAAAGTCCACACATCCGCAATATACGTACGCGCCTTTCGATACTTACGGTGCATGACCATGTCGCCCAGATTTGCGGGACGCACGTCGTATCGAAGACTTTTCTAGTTTTTTAAAAACAGTTATCATATTTTTCCTCGATTTTTAACCCTATTTATCTTACTGTATAAACCATTAAAAATGCAACTAATGATGGGGGTTCCATCTCGGTTAGGTTTTTTATGATTCTGTTCAAACACAATTTTGAAACAGAGGGAGGATCGACGAGAAATTGCCTTCCAAAACTGATGTTAGGACTGGGTTTTACCCTATTTACAAACATGTTTTTCGTCGACTTCGAGTCGACTTAATGGCCAACATAAACCATATAAATTCGATCTAATCGAAAGGAAATAATCTTGTATAGATTGGGGACATAACCGAGAAAATGGCTCGTGAAACAATCGCGTATACACGACGAAAAATTATCGCAAAGATAGCCTCGGCATTGTACACTGCCGCTGTCATTGATGTAGTTCGACTGCTGTGCGGACACGTCGACGGCCACTGTGGCGGCTTTGTGGCGGTCATGCGCCCACGAAGGGTGGCCGTGCAGGTGATGGGCGTGCGTGAGTGAAGGGGTTTTCTGTTTGGATTAGGGTTTCGAGTCCACCGTCTCTTTTTCTCTCGGCTCTCTTTATATATATACTCCATTTTTTCCCAGTGGTGTCGGGCTTTGCGGGGATTGCATGGGAAAAAAATTCAGCTGGGCTCGGTTTGGGTTTACTTAGGATAGGGCCTGGGCTCAGCTGGGCTTGGGCCCGGTTCGACTGAGCTTGGGCCCGAGCTCAGTGGGCTGGGCGATTTGTTTTTCCTTTTCTTTTTGTATATATATATATCAATATTTTTTTTGTATATATATATATATATATATATATATATATATATATATATATATATATATATACATATATATATTTTATATATTTTTTTACATATATTATATATTTTTACATATATATGTATATATTTTACATATATATATATATATATATATATATATATATATATATATATATATATATATATATATATATATTATATATATATATATTTTACATATATATTATATTATATTTTATATATATATATATATATATATATATATATATATATATATATATATATTATATTTTTTTACACACATATATATATATATATATATATATATATATATAATATATATATATATATATATATATATATATATATATATATATATACCTCGCATTTACATATCAATAAATACTCTGTTAACCTAAAATATATATATATATATATATATATATATATACCCATAACAGAAAATGGCTCATAATAAATATATAATATATATATATATATATATATATATATATATATATATATATATATATATATATATATATATATATATATATATATATATATATATATATATATATATATATATATATATATATATATATATATTATATATTTATTATGAGCCATTTTCTGTTATGGTATATATATATATATATATATATATATATATATATATATATATATATATATAAAATATATATATATATATAAAATATATATATATATATATATATATATATATATATATATATATATATATATATATATATATATATATATATATATATATATATATATATATATACAATATCACTTAATTATACCCCAAAGATTTAAACATATTCCTGGGCAACTATTTCATAACAAATAAAGCACTACTAATAATATCAATAAAATAATATATATTACTATACATAATATATATATGAGATAAATATATTTTACTAACTTTTCTAATAATAATGAAAACATTTATACAGTTATTAAATAGGCACCATAAATCTATATACACATTTATATAGCTAATACCCTAAAATGCACAAGGAAAATATGAAGAAAATAGTTATCATATTTCCAAGAATAAATATTCAATCAAAATAACTAAATATTGATATTATATATCTACAACAATTATTAGGAAAATATTTATTAGACACTTAAAATACGGTAGAAGTATACTCTCAAAGTATGTCGTCATGGACGTCTTAGGACTCATTATAAGTCTACATGGGCTTGGACTCGGTTCGGGCCCAGTCCGGACTAGTTTGGTATACCCGAATTTCCTAAAAGTCTAAATAATAATAAATAACTAATTAAACTATTTATAGGGATTAACTCGCAACTTGGCCTGGTTTTTATTAGTTAGGACACACCTACGGTTTGGCATTCCCCTATCATGGCTAAACACTAGTCAAAGCACGCCACTGCACTATCCGTGCCATGATTCCTAATTGTCTTGTACTTCAAAACTCAACCATGGCTAAAATCATCCGTCGTAATAATTAACTAAATAATTATTTATAAAAAAAATAAATTTAAAAAAAATCACCCTTTAAATCAAATAAATAAAAATATTTCAAAGAAAAACTTTCGGGAAGGGAGGCTACAAATCTATCCACCTTGAAATTAATTTCGTCCTCGAAATTCTAATTCATAACTATTCCTAAAAATTCAAAAGGAAGTCTGCCTTAACCTCAATCTTCTTAAATTTAATCTCTCAAAAAAATATTTTATAACCTTCTTTAATTATTTCATAACTCCGAATACTTGAGGACTTCTACCCACCTTTGGTCACACTACTCCTTAAAATACGGTCAATAAATTCTTATAATCTTCTAACTAGTGGCTAATAATTCTACCAAAAGTATCTAGGACATATGGTATCTTTAATCCCCTATATCTATCAAACAACTAAATATTAAATAATCAAGCAATGTTATACTATAATTTAAGAATTTTTGATAAATTCTAGACAGCACGAGCGTTTGTCACCCTGAAATAGAATGAGACAAAAATAAAAGGTACGAAAAACAAGGGAGGATAATCGAGAGCAAATATGGAGTTTTCAAGGACGTAGAGAATTTTTAGGTAAATTTTCAAGGTAGTGGGGATTGAGATTTCTAAGGTTTAGTCATAGTCGCAGGCTCGTATCAGTATAATTACGTAACCGATATGATATGCTATGACCTACATAGGCCACCAAAAAACTTGTCACGACCCATAACCGCTTTTCGGATGTAAGCACGGGAGCAAGCCAGCTACGCATCAAGCGAACTCCAGCCCGACTCGAATACGTAAACGCTGTCAAGGCTATGGTACACTGCCAAACCATGGCAATTTAATCTATATCTCAAATCCACAATAAGTGTACAAAACATGAATGAACACTATGGGTCGTGGTCTGTAGCCCACTAGCATATATGTCCTATAAGACTCCAAAGAATATAACAAGAGTCTCTAAAGTAAATCAATAAGCAGGATATCTCATTATAAGGAATATAAAGCACAAAAGGATAACAATGTAATATCACTGACAAATACCTGAATTATGCATCACAATCGTCTACCATCCCGCTCTGCTAACTAACTCCATACAATCGCTAACCTGAAGAGATCATCAGGTCCTCAAGGGACATAGCAAGATACATAAAAACATGCCTATCTAGCAGTTTAATCATGCATAAACTATAAACATGATATAACAAGGAACGACACTTAACATGGCAAGAGACTATGACCAAACTGCTAACAAGTGACTAATGACAAATGGCTACTGACATGTGACTATAAACTAGAATACAAGAACATCTACACGTAACTGAACTGCTAGATGAACAAGTGAACACGAGATCAATGGAATACCAAACCGTCGCCCCGAGTGGACTCGCAGGTTTGAACTAATCACTAACCCTCGTCCCGAGTGTGTACCCTCTGGTTAGTTCACGGTAAGGCCACTACTAAAATATCATCAAATAGCGACGTAATATAGCGACGGCAAGAAATTACGTCGCCAGTAGCGACGTCGTTTTAAATTACAGAGCGTCGCAAGTGGTCGCTAAGTTCACACTAAATCTGTCGGTATGCGTCGCTAAGTTGCCCACGTGGCTGTTATGCCATGTCATCATATATAAATTACAGAGCGTCGCAAGTGGTCGCTTTACGTCGTTATTTTGGCGACGTAATGGTACGTCGCTATATGTCGCAATGTTTACGACGGCTAGCGACAATTAATTACGCGTCGCAAATAGCGACGTTCGGCGACTAAAGTGCCATCTGCGACTTGCCTTTAAGCGACGTCCCATTTTCATCGCTAAATACGTCGCTAATTGGTTTTAGCGACGTAATTTCCTTATTTAGCGACGTTTCCTAACGTCGCTAAAATAAGTTATTTTAGTAGTGGGCACCCTCGTCCCGAGTGTGCTCTCTGGTGCAAGTAAACATCCTCGTCCCGAGTGTGGACTCACGGATGTAAACAGATCAAGACAAATACCCTCATCCTAATTGGACTCTATGGTGCCAATGAACACGACAAACACCCTCGTCCTGAGTGTGGACTCTTTGGTGCAACGGATCAACCCTCGTTCCGAGTGTGGACTTTCTGGTTGAGGAAAAATGATAAAGGGAAATAGCAGTTCAACTACACGTACTCGTTCCAAGACACGACTCAGTCAGGGTATAGGTGAGACAAGGTACAACTCAGTCAAGACACAGTCATGTCCAGTATAACTACACTTTCAAGTCAAGCAAGACCATCAACTGGTGAACATGGTATATAGAAACTAGATAAATCAAGTCAACTAGAAAGCTAAAGAATCATATAAAAGCTATAGCAAATAGAGTATCTATGACAATACAATAATAACATGAAAACTATAAACATGAAATTAAACTGTAGAGGGAGGCAATATATCTTGCCTGGTGGTAGCGCGAAGATCCAATAATATACCGTCAATTGGTACGCCATACAGTCCAAATCTCACAACTGTCTTCGAAAGCTAAAACAGACATTGCCAACATTCTCAGAATAGTCAAATTAGCTAGGATTGCCTGTCCTTAAGTCCAATTCTGGACACAGGGGCAAAACAATAATTTTGGGCCAAAACGATGTCCACCGTTCGATCCGCTTTACACCGAAAAGCATGCCAGAGTCAATAGTCTCTAAAGTCATCAAATTATATGTCTACGGATTTGTTTTGATGATATGAACCCAATGGTATGTCCAATTATGGATTCCGGTAGGCCGTGCACAAAATTGCCCGTTGAATCGGATCGTGGGGCTCACGAAACGGTGATCCGATCAACTGTCTCAGAATTGAACAAAACTTGGCATACAGGACCTGAAAAATGATACAGTCCTGTTGGCGTAAGTTTTGTCTCGATCTGACGAACGTGCACAAAGTAATTGGGAAATTTGTACAGAGACCGATACGGTAAATTTCGACGGATACGTATCAAATTCGTCGCGCACACGTGACCAATTTGAATTCTGTCAAGGTCCACACATCCGAAATATTTGTACGCGCCTTTCAATGCTTAAGGTGCACGACCACGTCGCTCGGATTGGCGGGATGTACGTCGTATCGAAGACTTTTCTAGTTTTTCGAAAACAGTTATCATATTTTTCCTCGATTTTTAGCCCTATTTATCTTACTGTATTAACCATTAGAAATGCAACTAATGATGGGGTTTCCATCTCGGTTAGGTTTTCTATGATTCTGTTCAAAACAATTTTAAAACAGAGGGAGGATCGGCGAGAAATCGCTTTCCAAAACTGATGTTGGGACTGGATTTTACCCTGTTTACAAACATGTTTTTCATCGACTTCGAGTCGACTTAACAGACAACATAAGCCATATAAATTTGATCCAATTAAAAGGAAGTAATCTTGTATAGATTGGGAACATACCCGAGAAAACGGCTCGCGAAACAATCGCATATACACGACGGAAAATTGCCGCAAAGATAGCCTGGGCTGTCGTTGATGTAGTGCGACTGCTGTGCTGTCACATCGACGTCAACTGTGGCGGCGCTACGGCAGTCGTTTTCCGACGGAGGGGTTTTCTGTTTGGGTTTGGGTTTCGAGTCCACCGTCTCTTTCTCTCTCGGCTCTTTTTATATATATACTCTGTTTTTTCCCAGTGGTGTCGGGCTGAGCGGGGATTGCTTGGGAAGAAAATTCAGCTGGGCTCGGTTTGGGTTTGCTTAGGATGGGGCCTGGGCTTAGCTGGGCTTGGGCTCGGTTCGACTGAGCTTGGGCCCGAGCTCAGTGGGCTGGGCAATTTGTTTTTCCTTTTTTGTATATATATATATATATATATATATATATATATATATATATATATATATATATATATATATATATATATATATATATATATATACATCTATATATATATACCTCGCATTTACATATCAATAAATACTCTATTAACCTAAAATATTAATTAATTTTATATATATATATATATATATATATATATATATATATATATTTTTTTTTTTTTATATATATATATATATATAAAATATATATATATATATATATATATATATATATATATATATCGAGCGTAAGGCTTCAACATAAACCTATAATATATATATATATATATATATATATATATATATATATATATATATATATATATATAAAAATATATATATATATATATATATATATATATATATATATAATATATATATATATATATATATATATATATATATATACCCATAACAGAAAATGGCTCATAATAAATATATTTCCTATATATATATATATATATATATATATATATATATATATATAATATTATATATATATATATATATATATATATATATATATATATATATATATATATATATAATATTATATATACAATATCACTTAATTATACCCCAAATATTTAAACGTATCCTTGGGCAACTATTTCATAACAAATAAAGTACTACTAATAATATTAATAAAATAATATATATTACTATACATAATACATATATGAGATAAATATATTTTACTAACTTTGCTAATAATAATGAAAACATTTATACAATTATTAAATAGGCACCATAAATCTGTATATACACATTTATATAGTTAATACCCTAAAATGCACAAGGATAATATGAAGCAAATAGTTATCATATTTCCAAGAATAAATATTCAATCAAAATAACTGAATATTGATATTATATATCTATAGCAATTATTCTAGGAAAATATTTATTAGACACTTAAAATAAGGTAGAAGTATACACTCAAAGTATGTCGTCATGGACGTCTTAGGACTCACTATAAGTCTACACGGGCTTGGGCTCGATTCGGGCCCAGTTCGGACTAGTTTGGTATACCCGAATTTCCTAAAAGTCCAAATAATAATAAATAACTAATTAAACTATTTATAGGGATTAACTCGCAACTTGGCCTGGTTTTTCTTAGTTAGGACATACCTATGGCTTGACATTCCCCTACCATGGCTAAACACTAGTCAAAGCACGCCACTGCACTATCCATGCCATGATTCCTAGTTGTCTTGTACTTCAAAACTCAACCATGGCTAAAATCATCCGCCGTAATAATTAACTAAATAATTATTTATAAAAAAACAAATTTAAAAAAATTACCATTTAAATCGAATAAATAAAAATATTTTAAAGAAAAACTTTCGAGAAGGGAGGCTACAACTTCGACATGGAAGACGTCTTTGTGTACCTAGTGGTGATATCAAGCAAGAGATCATGGCAGAGGCTCACAGTTCGCAGTATTCAATTCATTCCGGTGGCACGAAGATGTACCGAGACATCTGTCAACATTTCTGGTGGAATGGCATGAAGAGGGAGATGGCCTGGTTTATCTCTCGTTGTTTAGTTTGCCAACAAGTTAAGGCTGAACATCAGAGACCAGCTGGACTTCTTCAACCTTTATCGATCCCAGAATGGACATGGGAGCACATTACCATGGATTTTGTAACTGGATTACCTAAATCTCCAGCTGGAAGAGATGCTATCTGGGTTATAGTTGACCGACTCACGAAGGTAGCTCATTTTATCCCTTTCAGAATTGGCCAGACAACGAATCAGCTTGCAGAGGTGTACCTCAGGCAGATAGTCAGATTGCATGGAGTGCCAGTTAGTATAATATCAGACAGAGATTCAAGATTCATATTGTACTTTTGGCGGAGTCTTCAGGAGAGTTTGGGAACTCGTCTCAAGTTTAGTTCAGCTTATCATTCGCAGACAGATGGTCAGTCGGAGCGCACGATCCAGACTCTTGAAGATATGTTACGATCATGTACACTCGACTTCGATGATTTGTGGGAAGATCACCTACATCTCGTGGAGTTTTCCTACAATAACAGTTTCCAGGCCAATATCTAGATGGCACCGTTTGAGGCACTGTATGGCAGAAAGTACAGATTACCTTTATCCTGGGACGATGTAGACGAGAGACAGATGCTTGGTCCAGAAATGGTTACTCGGACTATCGAGGTGGTCAGACAAGTTAGGTATCATCTTCGAGTTGCATAAGATCGTCAGTGTCATTGGGCCGATTCTTATCGGCGTCCTCTTGCGTTCTCTATCGGCGACCACGTATTCCTTAGGATCTCGCCTACCCATGGCGTCATTCGAATCGGCGTACGAAGAAAGCTTAGTCCTAAGTATATAGGACCGTTTGATATTCTCGAGTGAGTAGGCGATGTGTCCTATCGTCTCGCTCTTCCATCGTCATTATGTGAGGTACATGACGTTTTCCATGTATCCCAATTGTAATGGTATATCCCGGATCCGAGCCATATTCTTGATCATTCAGAATTGGTTGTTGGAACCAACCTTTCGTATGAGGAAAGACCCATATCCATATTGGACCGAAGAGAGAAGGCACTCAAGAACATGACTATTAAGTTAGTCCGTGTTGCTTGGGGTCATCACTCTTTGGGTGAGTCAACTTGGGAACGTGAGGATGATATCTGATCGCGATATCCACACCTGTTTGACGCATGACGTATAATGTCTTCTTATGCCTTATATTCTTACCTCCTTGCTTGTATGAATGATTGCTTAATCAATTGCTAGTCATAGATTGCATGTAGTTAGTGCAGCTTGCCCCGACATCTCTAGCCTCTTGATTAAATTTCGAGTACGAAATTCTTTTATGGTGGGTAGAGTTGTCACTTCCGTTTTCTGTTATACGTATCTTTCATTATACGTGTACGGATTTTTGATATTTGTCAGGTGGATCGTAGTTAGACTTGTCTTGCTTAGCCTAGTCTTGATTTAATCTTGACTTGGTTTATTTTGGTTTGGTTCAACATGTTGGCTTGGTTTGGTTTGAGATAGTTTGGGTTTAATATATAAGTCAACCCCTCTCTCTCTCCTCCATTTATTTCTCGTAACTTCTCCATCTTCTTCATTTACTCCTCTCCACCTACACCCAAGAGCCCTAGGCAAGTACAACTTGCTTCATGAGGGATCTCAAGTTTTATTTTTCCATTCTCTTCTCCACTTGATTCTAAGCCTCTTTAGAGCTTGGCATTTTTGGTTTTGATGGTTAGATTTTTGTAGATATAAGTTTTGATCTTTTCTTGTTTTTTTTGGTTTTGATCTATTAAAGCTTGGTATTTTCTAAAACCAGTTGTCCCAGGCGGTAGAAAATCTTATTCTATGTAGTTTAGACCCTTGGAAGCCTAATTCGGACTTGTTTTGAGCAAGTTATGGCATTTTGAAGTTTTTGGGTTCCATGTGTTCTTCTTTGCTATTTTGGAGAAGAAGAACAGTGCCTGGCACAACCCGACCCAGCATGCGCTTCTTAGCGCGGCGCAACCTGACCCAGCGCGCGCTTCTTAGCGCAGCACAACCGGACCCAGCATGCGCTTCTTAGTCAGGCGCAACCTGTGTCAGGCGCCCCCTGGGCCCTGGCACAACCCGACCTCGTGCAGCTCAGTCTGGCGCAACCTAGCCAAACGCTACCTTGGGCCCTAGTGCAACCTGACATGGCGCACCCCAGTCAGGAACAACATGACATGGCGTACCCTAGTCAGGCGCAACCTGATATGGCGCACCCCAGTCAGGCGCAACCTGACCTAGCGTACCCCAGTCAGGCGTAACCCAGTCAGCAACCTGACCTGGCGTACCCCAGTCAGGCGTAACCTGACATGGCGTACCCCAGTCAGGAGCAACCTGACCTGGCGCACCCCAGTCAGGCGCAACCTGACCTGGCATACCCCAGTCAGGAGCAACCTGACATGGCGCACCCCAGTCAGGCGCAACCTGACCTGGCGCACCCCAGTCCGGCGCAACCTAGGCTCGCGCAGACTAGTGCCTGGGGCAGCCTATTACCCTGGCACAACTTGGCTAATTCTACTTGTTGGCCATGGTACCCCTTGCCCCTTTCATGATCTATCACTTAATTATTGGTTTTATGTTAATTGCTTATCCTTTGTACTTGACCTATTTGTGACGACCCGATTCGATAACTTGTTGAGCATAGCATGACTTGCCAGTATTGATGTTGACATGAATACGACATAAAAATCTGGACAGTGGTCCATCGAGGCGTACTCTTGACAAGCACTCTTGACATGATAAGTAACTTGATAAGGCATGTACAATCTTGATAGTGGCCCATCGAAGCGCACTCCTGACAAGTAATCTTGACAAGTAACAAGTAACCTGACATGATAATCTTGAATGTTGTTGTGTTAGCTATCCTGACTTGCTAAGTAACTATTGTCTTAACACCGTGGTTGATTTTTTTGATTGTGCCTGTATAAGCTACCTGTCTCGTCTTGTATCATGTCTAGGACATGAATTCCTGGTTACCACGGTCAGAGATTCATAATGAAACTGACTAGGTTAATGACTAGATTGATCAAGTAGTTCATATAGATTTTTCTAGTTACAGGCGATCCCGTTATTCCAGCCACACCAGAAGGACTTGTAGCCTGCCAACGAGTAGGGCACATTTCCAGCTCTATTATGTGGGGCACTTCTTGAAAATATAAGTACTAAAAGTATACTAGTAAGCTTGATAACTCTTATAACTCTAATAGATCTCCTTGCATGGATAACCTGGATACCAGCAGGGCTTGTGGCTGCGGGAACATCTCATTGCATCTTGCTAGTAACTAGGCTTGTGATAACCCTAGTTAGTTAAAGTATCAAGCCCTACTCTTAGCTTGGTCGTGAATGATGGATGTAGTCCAGTCTAGACATGTCTAATCAATGCTAGACTATGATTACTTCAGCACAAGCTTGGTTATGCTTTACTCTTGTCGATAATTGGTTGGAGACTAAGCTCTGTTCAGGTGAAGGGTTACAACCCCGGTCCTTGTTTGGTTTACAGGTTGTAACTTGGCTACCAGAATAGTCCCTTAGTTGTCTTATCATTTATCACCTTGTTTTCTCTAACTCATGTCTTTTATTACCATTTATGTTCCCATATGCTAATATGCTAGTTTTAGTTCTTAAGTGAAGCCTCCCTTGTGGCACTTGCTCTTTCTAGGGTCTGACCGAGCTGGTTTTGTATTGCTAGATTTCGGAGTAGGTCTCGAGGATCCTCCAGCCTTCCAGCCAGATGGTGACCACTAGGCTTAACCCTGGCAACGAGTAGGTTTTTATTTTGCTCTCCCAGTCCCTTGTAAAAATATTCTTTTGAGGCATTTAGCCGCCGAGCAAGTGTTATATCGTTTGCAACTTACTTACTGTCTGCCTACGGGCTGTAACATGATTGATAAATCCTAGGGTTGATCATGTATGACTGAAACTCTTGCTAGTCTTCACATTTTGTATGACTAGCTTCATGATCATCTGAATATGTAATGTTTGGGATGCCTTACTTTGTATGTCTGATGATATAACATCTTGTAACATTTACTTACTTGCTTGAGATTTAGATACTAGGCTTGTTCATGACCATATGAGACTGTTGGCTTGTAGATAAACCCTCATGCATCTAGACAGCCATGATCGTATATCAAGGTAGATTATACTTTAATGTACGTAGCTGGCTATCTCTGTCCTCCGCTCTCTAGTATTCTGGTTCTGGGGCGTGACATATACGCCCGCGGTGGCCACCTCCCCCGCCTACGGGCTTTATGCACCACCGCCTGGTGCATGCGTCCAGCTCTCCGCTATTATCCCTGGCTTATACGCCACCCCTGCCGAGGCTGCCATCCCGTCCGGCGTCGGCCCCCCCGGGCCATGCGCCCTCCGTCAGCGGCTATGCACCCTCGGTCAGCGAGCATGCGCCCCCTACTCTCAGCCATGCACCCCTTCTCTAGGCCATGCGCCACCCGCGCATGCACCCTAATTCCCCCGGTGGGTCCCTCTTCCTCCGCCATTGGCATCCCTCCCTCGATGGAAGTCGGAGTCAGGACTAGTTGCTCGGCCTCCCCCCGCCCCCCGCTCCGCCCCCTTGCGCTCGGCTTCGACGCCCCCGAAGAGTGGAATGCCTGTCGTCCCCCCGTCCCCCACTGCCCTGTCTCCTCTCCTCCACCAGTAGACAGGTCAGCTCCTCCATTCCCCTTTCATCTTCCGCTGTGAACCCCCTCACAGGCCCCACCATCACAGATATCCTCGACCGGATCGAGGGGTCCCCCGTCCTCTCCCAACTGAGAGTGTCGAACTCCCGGGCATCGACTTCCCAACCGTTATCGACGGTCATCCTCTTCGTGTTCCATTCTCCTCAGAAGAGTTCTCCTCCCTCTCCTCAACCTTCGCGAAGACGTTCGTGCTTAAGTTTTCCTCGGGGTGCCAGAAACTCGTAAAAATACGAGAAGCGATTGCCGGTTGGGGTCTCGCATCGGTTTAAAGGGTCGCGCCTTTGGATCCTAAGCACATGTTCCTCCACCTTTCTTTCGACTCTGACGAAAGCCAAAAGGCACGTCCAGCATCGACGGCCAAGACGTCAAAATCATAAATTGTCCCCCGGCTTCAACCCCAAGGTCAACTTGTCGATCATCTCAGCCTGGATCACCCTCCCTAACCTTTCCCTTGTCTGCTTCACCACGGTGGCACTCAAGAGGATCGCCGGCTTCTTGGAGACTCTAGTTGCTATTGCGGAAGAAACACACAATCGCTCCAAAGGTAACTATGTGAAGATCTGCATGGAACTCGATCTGGCCACTGACCCCCTGCCCAAATTCAGCTTATGATCGGGGGACAGACGATCTACCAGACGCTGGTATATGACAACAACATAATTTTCTGCAAACACTGTCAGATGAGAGGCTACTCCACTCAGCATCACTTCAGAGCACATTCGAAGCTCAGAAAAAAGCAACCCGACAGTCGCAACGATCGAAGGAGGACCTTTCCCCTACCGAAGCCTCAATTCTCTTCCTACCCAACTCCCACACCCACTTCATAGACAGCGATACTCCCAGCCCCGGTGACCCCTCCCCGCCGAGTACTGCTATTATCCCATACAAGCACCCAACCATCCTCCCGAACAACCAATTCGACACCCTCTCTACTATCACGTCTGAAGACAACCTGGTGAACCCTCTCCCTCCCTCAGAGAGCGAGCAGTTCACCAAAGAGTCCCAGATAGCCGTCAAACCCTCTGCCAGCGACCGGGAGCAGCAGCAGACTCCAGTTTCCCCTTTGAGCATGGCAGTCTCACCCCTCAACCCCAGCAGGCCCTTCGTCGGTGACCTGGCAATCTTTGGCCCAGCTACGGTAAGTAGGATTGAGCAAGCCAAGGATCAAGTTTCCTGGATCCTCTCAATCCTCTTAGCGCTCTGACAGAGACAGAGGAAGAAGCGATCCCTTCTCCGTCGAATAGCACAAGTATCCGAGCACAGAGCTCGACTGTTGCAGCGGTTGACCCTACCACAGCAACCATGAGACCCCCTCCAAAAAACTCTCACTGTAAGAAGAAAAAACTCAACCTAGAGCCCACGGGCATGACCACGCAGTCAGCTACAAAGCTCAATAACCCCCCACCCCCATCCCCTTTCCAATGATTAACATCCTCGTATGGAATGTGAGAGGGCCAACCAATAAACCTACGCTGAGAAGAATCAAAAGTCTCAAGAAAATCCATAAAATTGACATCTTAGTTATCATCGAACCCAAAATACCTCAAAAAAGACTCAAATCCATCCAGCTCCAAATCGACTTCCCGTCCAGTATCGCCTGGTGGAATGGTATCTGGATCCTCTTCGCCGCTGGGACAAAATTTGAAACAATCCATGACTCGATTCAGGCGCTCTCCTATTGGGTGTAGCACCCCACTCTCAAATCTCGATGCCTGCTCTCCGCTGTCCACGGTAGCTGTGATATCCCTGAGCGCAAGCTTCTCTGGGATACCTTGCTGGATGCCTATCTTTAACTCATGAATCTTTCGTGGATATGTATTGGTGACTTCAACACGATCACGTCCAGAGAAGAGAAGTCTGGGGGTCGCCCGCCCCCCCAGGCGACCATGAATGACTTTAACACCTTCATTTTTAATGCCCAAATGACATCTCTCCCTTTCTCTGGTAATGATTTCACCTGGTATAACATGCAGGAAGGTGATCGCTGACAATATTCCCGGTTAGACCGAGCCCTGGTCAACAACCGCTGGTCCGACATGGATCTCATCTCAAATCTCTTCCACTTGAACACCACCGAGTCGGATCACTCCCCTCTCTTGATTGAGATTAACAACAACTCCAACCGCACCAAGAAAGCCTTCAAATTCCTGGACTTCTGGCAACATCACCCGCAATTCAGAATCATCGTGGCCTCTGCTTGGAATTCCACTAATGATCCCGACCCCCTTTTTCGAGTGGATGCCAAACTCAAAGCGACCAGGAAAGCCTTATCGTCTTGGAGCAAGAACGCCTTCGGCAACATCTTCCAGGCTATTTGGGAGACGAAAGACGATGTCACCCGTGCCGGGGTTCTGTACGCCACCGACAGATCGTCGGAGGTCCGAGCGTCGCTCAACCTCACCAGAGCTCTCCTCAAATCCCGGCTTAAAGTGGAGACAAAATTCTAGAAGAAAAATTCCAGAATGACCTGGGACGTCGAAGGAGACAAGAACTCTAGCTTCTACCATTCCTGCATCAATAACCGCAGACAACAGCTTCAACTGCAGCAAATCTTCGACGAGCAAGGCACTGTCATCAAAGACCAGCGGGGCATTCAGGCGGCCGCAATGAACTTCTATTCCAAAGAAGTCATCGTCAAGGATGTCGATCTCCTCGCCAAGATCCCCATCTTGATCAACGATAGAGAGAATGAGCAGCTTCTAATCCCCCTTCCTCGGAGGAAGCCAAGTCCGCAGTCTGGGGCCTCGACGAATACAGCGCCCCCGGGTCTGACGGTTTCTCCGGCGTCTTCTTTCGATCCTGTTGGGATATCATCGAGTCCAACTTCCAGAGGCCGCGCTCGTCTTCTTCTAGGGGGCGAGGTACCCCAAATCCTTCTCCTGCACCAACCTCATCCTAATCCCCAAAAAAGACAACCCGGAGACCTTCAGAGACTTCCGTCCTATTAGCTTATGCACCTTCACCAACAAAATCATATTAAAGGTCATTGCCAACCGCATGTCTACGCTTCTCCCTAAGATCATCTCCGAGGAGCAAAATAACTTTGTTCTGGGGCGGAACATCACTGACAACATCCTCCTTGCTCAAGAATTGATCACATGTATGAAATTTCCATCCAGAGGCGGGAACGTCGCCATCAAGTTGGACATGGAAAAAGCCTATAATCGTCTGGACTGGCAATTCATGATCTGGGTGTTCAAGGCCTTCGGCTTCTCTGAGCCTTGGATCGACATCGTCTTCTGATCCATTAGCAACTCATATTTCTCAACAGCCATCAACCGGCAAGCAGAGGGGTTCTTCAAATCTAGTCGCAGAATCAGACAGGGGGACCCTCTATCATCCACCATCTTTATCATCACGACAGAAGCGCTTAGCAGAAATCTCAACCATCTGCTGCACTCGTCCGAATTTCAACACTACCACACTACCTCCAGATGCCCTTTAATCACTCACCTCGCCTACACTGATGACATCCTCATCTTCTCTTCTGGATACATCGGGTCCATGGAAGCGGTACACAGAATGCTGGAGAGACACCAGATGCTCGGGTCAACACCTCCAAAAGCATCATCTACACCCACCACAAAGCTGACAGAACCCACTCGGCTACTCTCTCCAATCTGACCTCCTTTTTTACTGTATACTCGCCGTTCAACTATTTAGGGAGCCCGCTGGTGTACGGAAAATCTAACTCAGGCATCTTCGACGGTATTGTGAGCAAAATTAAGAAAAAGATCGTAAGCTGGCATAACACTACCCTTTCTCCGGAAGAAAAGATGATCCTTATCAAGTACGTCCTCTCGTCCATTCCCATCTACACCCTGGCAGTTTGCTCTCCCCCTAAGAAGGTGCTTTCCTCTTTAGATTCCCTCTTCTCCAACTTCTTCTGGGGACAATATGAGGGAAAGGACAAGCCCCACTGGGCCAGTTGGGACTCGATGGCCAAGCCGACCATGGGGGGAGGGTTGGGATTTAGCCGATTACATCATATTTTTGACGTCTACTCCATGAAGCTGTGGTAGAATCTATGCTCGGGCAACTCGCTATGGAACCGTTTCATGAAGGCCAGATGTTTTTGTCACTCATATCCCGTGTTGGCGGGCGCTAACTCTAGATCCTCAACAACCTGGCGATGCATCCTTCACGGCCGTAACCTTGCAGAACCCCACATCCGCCTGCAGCTTGGTAACAGAAACTCATCGTTGTGCCACGAATGGTGGCTCGGGGATGTCATCCTTCGGCCAACTTTGACCTCCCCCCAACTGCACTATCTGCGACTTATAGGACAGCAACTCAGGTTGGAGATGGGACAGGGTGGCCGACTGGCTTGGGCCAGAGGCAGCTAACGGCCGTAGATGTGCGGCTCAGCGACGGCCCGAACACTCTGAAGTGGTCCTCCACTTCAGGAGGAATTTTCTCGCTGGCCTCCGCCAGGATTATGGCCAGAGGCATCGACACTCTGGTACCATTCATCACCCTCTTCTTCAGTCTTGTATCCCCAACAAATGATCAATCCTTATTTGGAGAGCGCAACGCCAAAAGCTCCCCATCGATGACACTATTACCTCTATTAGCTTTAGCTTGGCCTCGTGCTGCCACAGCTGCACATCTAACCAGTCCAAAATAGCTGAACACGTCCTGTTCTCCGGGGACCTTGCCTCGCAGATCTAGGTTAGCCTCTCCAGAAATACAGTCTTCTTCATCCGACTAGGGGCTTCAATGATCTTCTCGCCATCTGGGTAGCTCCTACGGGCATTAGATTGTCACAGCCGCTGGTTTTTTGGTCCTTTGGAAGAACAGAAACAAATTCAGGTACGAAGGGTGGCAATACAACCCCGAATCTCTGAACAAGGAGGTCCTCAGGCAGATCTCCAAAGCTGGCAGGCGCTGCCATCACCTCTCAAACAGCTTCAGGAGGACGCTGTCCTAACACTCGGTCTGGCCTTGCGAGCGTATCCTGCTCCCGGCTTATTTTGCTTCTAGTTGTTTTTCTTTTGGCGCTTGGTGCGCTTACTTGTATAGGCTTTGGCATTTTGTGCCTGATACATCAATAAAGTCCCTGCTTCCCCAAATATATATATAATTTTTTTATTATATTATTATAATATTATTATTTTTAATTTTTTTTTTGAACCACCTATTTTATTCAAGAAGGCCGAAAGGCCGAACCTTTACAAGTATACCATAAGGCTTCCTGGTCTCGGGCGAACAGTCGATCATGTACCTGGCTTTGGCTCGAGTAACATCATCCTCAGCCTCGCGAATGGCTTGAAACATATCTCCATAAGCTTGCTTGCTCCAAACTGCCAAAGCTTTCCTCGTAGCCTGGAGATTGTTGGCGACTCGGTTGAGAGGATCAAGCGTGTCTGTGCTGTTCCAGGCTTCCTTAACGACCCTCAAAAATTAAGGGTGCTCGGTCCAGCAGTCCAGGAATCGGAAGCTCTTCCTGGACTGGTTGGATGTGCTGGTGATTTCAACTAGCAAAGGGGCATGGTCTGATTCGGTGGCATTAAGGTGAGATAGCTTGGAGGTAGTCCCCATCCCAAGCCAGAGAGCATTCGTTAAATCCCTGTCGAGATGGGAGAATTGACGATGGTTGCCTTCCTGTATGTTGCACCAGGTGAATGCGTTGCCCGTGAATGGGAGGGATGTGAGGTAAGAGTTGAAGATGAAGTCGTTGAATTCTTGCATGGAGGGCAGAGGTGGGGGGCATCCTCCAATTTTCTCTTCTCTATAGGTGATTGTGTTGAAGTCCCCAATACAAAGCCATGGGAAGTTATTGTTATGGTTGTTGATGTTCAGGAGGTCGTTCCATAGTTGTCTGCGGTCCACGATATCGCAACTGCCGTGAACCGCAGAAAGGATGGCGCGGTTGGGGATCGAAGGGCGTTTCATCCAGCAAGAGAGGGCTTGTCTGGAATCATGGATGATACCGATTTGAACGGCCTTGGAGCAGAGGATCCAAATGTCGTGTCTACCGACAATGGCCGAGTGAAAGCCTAACTGCAGTTGGATGGCTTTGAGTCTCCTGTAAGGGATTTTGGGTTCAAGGATGATCAAGATGTCGATCTTGTGAGTTTTCTTAAGGCTGGTGATTCTCCTCATAGTAGGTTTGTTTCCCAGATCGTGGACATTCCAGGAGAGAATGTTCAGCATTATTAGAGATTTGGGTAGGGATGGTTGGACTGCTTAACAGCAGACCTAGTGTGCATTATCGGGGACTTTGGGGGCTTTGCAGACATTTTCTTCTCCGATTTCTTGGTAGCGATGGGAGCTACTCCTACCATCTTGAGGGATGTACTGGGGTCCTCAGAGCATTTTGGGTGTTCGACCGTAACTCCGACCGAATCGAGATCGGCTTGCTCCGGCGGGATGAGGAGGGAGTCGTCGCAAATATCAATCTGGTCGCCTTCCGCCTGCAGCAGAAATCTTGCGGCGATGACCTGAAGGCTTCTACATGCCTGTTCTGTCGCTAGAATAGCCAGAACGTCGATGGTGGAGTACACTGATTGGGGGTCGATGGCGATCGGCGGAGCTAGTATGAACTCCTCTGAGTCCTCTAGGGGTGGGGAGTTGAGATCCTTCGGGACCGTGCCGGCAGTCTTGACTAGGTCAGCAGGCGAAGTCATCTCCTTGGGGGGGTCCATAGCTTCTAGCGCGAGGACGTTGAACTGATTGGCCAGAGGAAGGCCAGGTGGGTGGTATGGGATCATGGCTCTTTCCGCTGCGTTGCCTCTGCCAATTTTATCTTCGTCGGAGTTGAATCTGGTGCGGGTATTCGGTGGAGGAATCAGGGGTTGTTTGCCATGAATTATAAAAGAATATAACAATTATATCAGAGGACTGGACTTTTACTTCATAATACAAACTCGCTTGTACAAATAAAGCCTAGGGACGGAAACCTAGGTACAGCAATCTAAGTACAATTGTTTGTTTTAGATTCTAGGGGGTGACGGTAGAGTTTCGGGAAAGCGACGGCAGCTCTGCCTTACTCCTTGGACTATCGGATGCAGCCTTGGCTTCGGTGAAGAAATGCTCTTGGACGTGTGAGGAGACTCCCTTGCGCCTTCGGTTGCTAGCTCTCTGGATGTCTCTGTAGTGCTCTCTCTCTTTTTCTCTGCTCTCTCCTAAATTCTCCAGTCCCTTCTGAATCCTCTCCCCTTCTTTTTTTTCGCAAGGGAATGGCACCTTGCTATTTATAGAAGTAGGGGTGTGATCATTAGGGTTTGCAAATGACTGCCTCCTTGAGAAGTCGGCGGTTAAGGATCAATTAATCTGGGCCCTTCATTCTGATTGTAGCAAATCTAGGTAATTAATGTTGATTACATCAAATCTATGTGGGCAATAAATATTGATTGCCATAAATCTTCGTGATTTGTGATAGCCTGTCATGTGTTCAATTTGCTTGATTTGATTTGATCTGGGCCATTATAACGATCGCAACAAATCTGATTTTGTTAGGATTTATTAGCACCCATAATTCTGGGGAAGATAAGACTGCCACATGTCTCAATTGTAGCGAAGAGCGCCACGTGTCTCAACTGGATCGTCCTGGCCGAGCCGCATATGGGGGTCCTCTCAGCCGTATGAAACATGCAGCCGCATGTGGATGGGCAGCCGCATGGGGATGGGCAACCACATGGAAATAGGCATCCGCATGCAGAAGGGCAGCCACATGGGGATAGGCAGCCGCATACAGATGGACAGCCGCATAGGGATAGGCAGCCGCATGCAGATGGGCAGCCGTATGGGGATACGGACAGGCAGCCGCATACAGCTAGGCAGCTGCATGGAGTGGCCTCGGGACTTTGTGGATTTTGCCAGCCGTAAGGAGATTTTTTCCTCTTTCCCATAAATACGCCATCATGTCAGTCATTATTGCGTCTTTACGTCAGAGCTGTCATGGCTATTTTTTGTCAGAGCAGTCGTCAGGGCATTAAATACAGCCGCATGTAGAGAAGAACTGTTTGAAGGCCACGTGGCTTCTTTCTGAGCCGTATGGATCTATCCGAGCCGCATGGACCCCTGAACCGCAAGGACTTCTGAGCCGCATGGAGATCCTGAGCCGTATGGGGATCCTTCTGTTGGAGCTGCATAGGTCTTTCTTTATTCTTTTTCATGCTTCTACAAGCCCCCCTTCAAAGTTTTCAATTTGCAAAATTGAAATACTTTGAATAAGAAGCATGGCCATGTAAAAATTCTTCGGGCCGCATAGGATGTTCTAGCCGCATGGATGTCTCAGCCGTATGGATTTCTGAGCCGCATAGCCTCCTCAGCCGCATGGCCATCTGAGCCGCATGGGCTTTCCAACCGCATGGGTTGCTTGACCGTATAGGCTCCTTGCCACGTGTGCAAATCTTTGCATTGATTGCCTTTGATTTGAGCCGTCTTTTGGGTGGGAGTCCCAAGAGTCGGCTCATTAAATTTTGGATTTTATTTGGATGAATCTCCTTTATGAGAGGGAGCGAAATTCTAGGAATCGGTTTTGCCTGCAGCACACGACCCGAAGCGCTCCATCGGTCCACTTGCTTTTTTCTCTCCTTTTGTCCTCCTATAAATATAAGTAATTAAGAGAAGAAATCTCTTTACTCTCTCCTTCAACTCAAGCCTTTCCTGCCCTAATTTTCATCCTCTTCTCCGATCACCGATGGCTCCCAAGAAGACTGTCATGGCGAAGGGTAAAAAGGCGGCATCTTCGTCGGCTGCGACGATGAAGGGCAAGAAAGCTGCTTCTACTTCGACTGCGACGACGAATGATAATGTGGCAGCTCCTCCGCCAGCCGACGTGTCCGCAGTTCACCCCGACGTCCACTCCCCTATTGCTGGTAAGGACGCTGTGTGAGCTTGAAACCCTAACTTTTGTAGCTACGATGCATGCTCTATGTGCGAGCCTTCATCTTTATGTGTGCCACATGTACGTCTCATGTTCGAGCCGCGAGCCGCATGTGAATCGTTACTGTGGCCGCATAAGCACTTCGCCAATGTGGCCGCATAAGCTGCGCTGAGCCGCATAGGCTCGCACGAATTTGTTTGTCACATGAGCCGTATAAACTTATCCAAACTCTGTCGCAAGAGACTTCTTTAAACGGATCCGCATGAACCTTCACTGGGCGGAGCCACATAAGTGTTTTCTGAGTTGGGCCGCATAAAACTCTATTAAATTGGAGCCGTATAAGCTCAAAAACACCCATCAATTCTCTTTGTCCATCTTTTTAACTTATTTCTTTTATCCTTTTTTTTCAGTAAATTTTTTGGTTAATGCTGCGGGGGAACCTCTGGTGGGTCTGGCCCAATTTGCTATAGGAGTCCGGCTTGACCAACTAGTTCGGCAGGTGGTAGAACAACTGCCCAAGAACGAGCCTGAGGAGAGGCTGACTCTTATCAAGAACCAGCCCTTTTGCTTCCTCTGTGCCATGTTGAACTCAGGTCGATTGGAGGGAAAGTACTTGAAGCCGACGTTCTTCTTTGGGGATGCCCTGACTGTGAAGAACTCTCGGGTATTGGATATATCCGAGAATTGGAATTTTATTTCTGTCGGAAGGGCAATCCACATCCCCCAGATGGAGCATCATTTCCTATTGGTATAGTTCAATATGTTGCCGGTGGACAGGAGGATGCAGGAATCCTTGACGCCGAGCCGGCCGGGAATGATTGTGGGTAACATCTACTACAATTAGCATGTTAGGTCAGCGTACGCGGACAGGGAACCGGTCAGCTGCTCCATGATGGGGCTAGCCTCGGGTACCTTCTTAAATACGCAAGGTCCCAATTTCTCATTCTCTCAAGCCGACACTTTCCTGAATCGACTTGCTCGGAAAGGGTCTTATCCCATTGGCCGGCTCTCACTTTTGAACTGGATACGCCCTATCCCTTCGTGGGCCAATTTGACCGGATGGATTTTACGAGAATATGGGAATTTCCTACATGAGGTTGGTCTCTACCACGCCATCCGGGATACATGTCACGGACTGCCTATCAATAAGGAGTTGTTCATGGCTCTCTTAGAGATGTACAACCAGCGGACGGAGACCTTCTTTGCGCCAGAAGGGGAGATGGGTCTCGCTCTTCATGAGATACACGCCGTCTCTAGGCTGCCTTGGGACAATGAAGTGTTTGAAGTATATACTCCGACGAACGAAGAGTTCGAAGATTTGGAGCAACGACATCCGGGTTTCGTTGCTGTCTATCAGGAGTTACTATGTCATCACAGTTACTGTCAGCAGACGACCAAGAAGGATAATAACTCGGAAGGGAACCTTCCGCATACTAGGGCTTGGCTCTCCCACCTTTTTTAGCAAGGTGTCTCAGGCCGAGTTACTCCCTAAAATCCTCTGACCCGAGAGCAAATACAGGATCTGGTGTTAACTACCAAGAAGTCGAAGGCCTTGAGCGACACGTTTGGGAGTCAAACTGATTCCTTTGATTATTTTTATCAGGATATCTAGCCGCTGTCAGAGAAGGCAATCCTGGCAGGGTTCTTGATGGTATGGCTATGAAATTGCGTGGTCTCAGGAGGAACTGGTTCTATCGAGAGGATCAGCCAAAATTTTATCCTTCCTGCCGTAAAGTTGGCCTTCTGGGTCAGGCTGGCTCTTCTTCCGGCCATGGTGTGCAGTATACACCGTGGCCTTCGTACTTTTTCATCCAAAGTTATTATACCTGACACAGCGATGAACTTTGAGCGAATCGAGTTGCCTTACCACTATCTGATGGGGTGGCTATTAATGTACTGTCGGTCTTTGTTGAGACCTGGTCCAGAAGATGGTGTAACTGATGATGATGCTTTTATCTTCCAGTATCGTCGGATGTCCTGCGAGTACAATACTATGCCCGCCTGTTGGAGGACGCTGGTGAGAGTGGACGGATATAACTTCTTCGTGTCTGTTCCCCATTTTTCTGCTGAGGAGGTGGAGAGTGTACATTTTGATGGTATCGGGCCTCCTTTCCTCTTACCTGAGAGGATGCTTCTTTGGTTGCGTAACATTTGTCCCTCGCACTTAGTATATCGCAACCGTAATACCGTCTACCTGGAACCTTGCTTACCCAGCCGGTTCTCTCGCCAGTTTGGGTTCAGCCAGCTGTTCCTAGAGAGTCCCAACCCTTGCCTGGGCTTTAAAGGCAGTGTTCTGGATGTCATCAGATCTTGGCTTTATTATAATATTTCTCATACCTGTGCTAGTTTCTTGGTCCCTGATGTTGAGACGCAAGGGAAGATCTTGTATTTAGCGGCTCTCTACCACGTCACTGCGAGCAGGTTTTCGATTAATTTTGACCTTCGTACCAGTTTTATTGTTGGTACCGGCTTGGCGGAGAAGCCCCAGGGGTCGAAGAAGAGGAAGCAGAGGGCGAACACGATTCCTATGTCGGACTCGGAGTCCACCACTGCGGATGAAGAAGATGGCGAGCAGGGTGCTGATGATTCTTTCCCTCCTCTAGACGAGGTGGCGGTAGAACAACCGCCCATTGCATTCGATGAAGTGGTGGCGGATCAGCCACCTGATGCGCCTAGCCCTTCGTTTAAGTGGAGCAGGAGTGAGTCTGCTGATATCGACATGACTTATTCCATGAAACGAGCGGCTGTCAGATCCCGTCGGCTACTTATCGAGGATGTTGACGCTGCTTCTGAGGTGACTCAAATTATAGTCGTCTTCTCCTTCATTTTCTTGTACTATGATCTAATCATTTTCTTTTACTCTTGTAGGCGCCAGAGGAGTCAGTTTTTCGAGAACCGGTCACTGAGGTCGATCCGGCCCTGACCACTTTGGTCGATGACATGTGCACTGCTATTATTTCTGCTAGGGTTCTTCCGGAGGCGGCCGAGGAGTCCCACCTTGCTGAGGACTCAACCCATGGGGACGGAGGCTTTACTGCACCTGTCCTTGAGACAGTTGAATTTCAACGGGGTGACGATGAACTGGCTGGCTCCCTTTCCGGGGTGGCTATGACAGAAGAACCAGCTGAATTCAACTTGGAGGTCGCGGGTGAGGAGGCCACGGCAGCTGCGAACGAGCTGCACCCTCCATGCTCCTCCCCTGGTAAGATAAGCCAAATCTTAACTTGTGAGGAGGCCTATCTGCTCTATCATCACATCCTTCGGGTTACGTCGATTGATTGTTGCTCTGGGCATACAGGTCCGGCTTCTCCAGTGTCGATGATGGACATTGTTGAGACAGGCTCTGCCGAAGGGGCACTGGCGGAGAGGAGCGTACCCCCTCCCCTTCCGGCTCGTCTTGAGGGGCCTCCCACTGGCTCGAGTTCAGGAAGTCAGGTGGCGGCACAGCCGGGGCAGGGGACAATGGTCCTTGCGTCCTCTTCTGCTCAGGCAGCTCCGAGAGTCGACTTCTCTGCCCTGCTGAGTGTCCAGACTCTTTGGATGGCGGAGGAGGAGTTAGCCGCTATCCGCGCATCTTTCCGCTCGGAATTTGTCTCTCTGGTGGCAAGTTCTAGCGTGCCTCCTTCGACGTTGTCGGCCACGCTTTCTTTGACGTCGTCCTCTACAGAGGTTCTGGACGAAGCATCATAGGACGTGGTTGACAGCTTCTATTACCACTTGAAGAGGGGGGTAGAGGATGCTGTGGAACGAGAGACCTCTTTTTCCTTGGCCCGGCAATGCGCCCAGGGTCATATTGATATTTTTAAGACTCTTCCCGGTGGGGCCGGGGTAGCTGCACTTCTGGAGGCAAAATTGCTGGAGGCTGATTAGCTGGTGGCCCAGCTTCATGTGCTGTGGCAAGCTGATACGTCTGCTGCTATAGATCAAGAGCGCAGTTTCCTTATAGCTGTCATAGAGAAGATAAGGGCGGCTCGGGATAAGACCAAGCCGGTCATATAGAAGGACCTCCACGATCTGTCTGAGCTATATGATCAGTTGAGCCGCGAGAGTGAGGATGTTACGGCTTGGGAAGCGACTGCCTCCCATGGGTTTATTGACACGCGGGAGCATATCCTTGAGCTTTAGAGGAAGTTAGCTTTCCTGGAGTCTGAGCTTGAGGCTGCCCGCACCGAAAGGGAGCTAATTATCCAGGAGGCTGACAGAGTTAATCGAGCTTCTGCTGGCCTGGAGCTTGCCCTGAAAAAGTTGGAGGACGGCTGGCGGGCACACATGGACTTGGATAATACGGAGCGGTTATCCCAGGAGGCCGAGCGCCGAGCTAAGCAGCGGCTCGAGCGGGGGACCGCCTTGGTGAAGAACCGTCTCTTGGAATTATGTACCGCCGAACCATAAACGACTTTTTTCCTTATTTTTGTTTTCGTTCTTTTCCTTTCTTTAAGTGGGACGATGTCCCTAGAACATGTAGTACTTTCGCCTTCCAAATAAAAGAGTATGCTTTATTCTACCCTTTATTTGTACTGCTTGTTGTGCCTGCGGTGTTATGGTGGTGTTTGCCCCGCTTAGGGGACTGTTTGTGGACCTGTTACCCTTGGCATACCTGGGTTTTAGGTATGGATAACAAGTTTGATGGGAACACCTGGAATAATTCTACGGTAAGGTGGTCACGGACGTTCCTGGTATCGGAAGAAAGAATGCCATGGAGCAGCTGGGCTCCCGGGACATGATGAGAAATGATGTACATGTACTAGGAAACTTAGTAAAGCATTTATAGTCAGCAGAGGACATTTGTGAGCCTATTATCCTTGGCGTACCCTGGTTCAGGATACGGATAATAAGACGAGAGAGAAAACCAACATACTTACTCAGAGGTAATGAGGATATGGAAAGTATGAGAGTTTTACCGCGGAGTCTTCCTACTCAGAGGTAATGAGGACATGGCAGGAGTGGACTCAACGAAGGATATTTGTGGTCAATAGAGGACATTTGTGGACCTATTATCTTTGGCGTACCCTGGTTTTTTTTTGGTACAGATAATAAGTCGAGAGAGAACCAACATATTTACTCAAAGGTAATGAGGACATGGCAAATATGAGGATTTCTTCGATGGAGCCTTCCCACTCAGAGGTAATAAGGACATGGTAGGAGTGGGCCCCATGAAGGGGTACATAGAACAACTCAGAGGTAATGAGGACATGGAAGTTCTATGTAGAGGGGTGATTTGTTTTTGGCGAAAATGAGACAACTCAGAGGTAACATCGACGTGGTCGTCTTGGAAATTTTGTGGATCTGTTACCCTTTTTGTGCACTGAGAGTGCGGGTAGTGGATCATGAGGGAGGAGGCTCTTTTAGGAGGAAAGTTCAGAGGTATGATCATATAAGACTTACTACCTAGGAGAGGCGATATAGATTTATCTGTAGTGACCATAGTGTAAGTTCAGCGGTACCTACGGGTACATAACTCGATAATCTGGGAGAGTTGGAGTCGGCATGTGAGTTCAGTGGTATGAAAGAGTACATGACTCGTCGATCTGGAATTTGGAGAATGTAAGTTCAGCGGTACCGGAGGGTACATAACTCAGCAATCTGGGATATTGTGAATGTGAGTTCAGCGGTACCGGAGGGTACATGACTCAATAATCTAGGATTCGAAGAATGTGAGTTCAGCAGCACCAGTAGGTACATAACTCAATAATCTGGGGTTTTGTGAATGTGAGTTCAGCGGTACTGGCGGGTACATAACTTAATAATCTGGGCTTTTGTGAATGTGAGTTCAGCAGTACTGGCGGGTACATAACTCAATAATCTGGGCTTTTGTGAATGTCGTTTAGACATAATATTTCTTCAGGAACTTGCCATTGACGGGCAACATGAGCAAGTCTCTGTTTTGTTTCGCGGGGCAGTAAGCACCGTTAGAGAATACAGCCTCAATGATAAATGGACCTTCCCATTTTGGCTGGAATTTGTCGACAGTTTTATGAGTCATAACCATCGGCCTTCGAACTGCCAGGACGAGATCGCCCACTTGGAATGTTCTGATTTTAACCTTCTTGTTGAAGGCTCCGGAGATGCGTGCTTGGTATAGCTCGATTCGTTGCTCAGCTAACAGGCGCTTTTCATCTAAGGCCTCCAACTCTTGTAGCCGACGACGGTAGTTATCGTCCGTCGTCAATTAGTAAGTGAGAGCGACACGGAGCGAGAGTATTTGAGTCTCCAATGGGAGAACTGCCTCGCTTCCGTACACCAGGGAGAATGGTGTGTTCCCTATGGCTATTCGGACTGTAGTATGGTACGCCCATAAGCATTCACCAAGCTTTTCGTTCCAGTCGTGTTTGTTGGACGACATGAACTTTCTGAAAAGTTTGATGATTGTTTTGTTGAATGCTTCTGCCAACCCATTCGCTGTCGGATTGTATGGTGTCGAAGCAATATTCTGAATTCGATGCTTGTCGTAGAACCGATAGAAGGCATGGCTTGCGAACTGTGGAACATTATCATGGATGATCCTTCGAGGCAATCCAAAGCGATAAATGACGTGATACTTGAGGAAGCTGATCACGTTTGAAGTCTTCACATTTGCCAGCGGAACAGCTTTCGCCCATTTGGAGAAGTAATCTATGATGGCGAGTATGAAACGATGTCCTCGGAAAGAAGGTGAAGTAATCGGACCGATGATATCTATTCCCCATGCTTCGAATGGCCAGGACGCTACTGTCGGATGTAGAAATTCGGATGGCTGGTGGATGAAGTCCGCATGGACTTGGCAGGATTTGCACTTTCTTGCATAGTCTATCGCATCTGCTACCATCGTGGGCCAGTATTAGCCCATTCGGCGAAGACGGTCTTTTAATTTTGGGCCAGGCTGATGGACCCTGCAGACACCGTCGTGCGCTTCGCGTACGGCTTCTTTGGCTTCTGCGTTTGACAGACATCGAAGCAATAATCCATCGTAGGATCGACGATACAGCATTTTCGTCTCTGTATCATAGAAGAATCTGAAAGAACGCCTTCTGATAGAGGTGGCTTCCTTTGGGTCCTTCGGCAGAATATCGTAGACTACGAAGTCAATGAATGGTTGTCTCCAGTTTGGTGCTTCGTCGATCGTCTGAGAGGAATAACTTGCCACGAATTGAACATTGTTCTTGGGACAGACCAGTTCATGGCCTATCACATCCACCGATTGATGAGCATAGTTCAAAATTGCTAGGGAAGCGGCAAGGCCTGCTAAGGCATCGGCTTCGATATTTTGTAGTCTGGGGACGTGTTCGATGAAGAACCCTTCAAATGACGAGATGATGTTGATCGCTATTTGGTGATAGTGGGTCATGTCTTCATGGCGGACTTCGTATGAACCCCGAATCTGATTGACGATTAACTGTGAATCGCCGTATGCTTCAAGATATTCTACCCCCAGCTCTCTTGCAAGTTGGTGGCCAATGACTAAAGCGTTGTACTCGACCACATTGTTAGAACAAGGTTCCATGAGGGAGTAAGCGTGATTGATCACCAGTCCGAAAGGAGAAATCAGCACCATCCCGACTCCGACGACGATGTTACCCTTGGGTCCGGTCCTTGAAGCACCGTCGAAGAACATTCACCATATATCATCGTGAGAGGTCGCATGTGAGTCGGCGACCTCATCTGGGATTTCGTCGTATATTCTGGCCGACTCTGGGCCTGGGTGGGCTGCTAAAAAGTCTGCCAGAGCCTGACCTTTAACAGCCTTTTGCGGGACGAAGGTCATATGGTAGGAGGACAGTAATATTGCCTATGTAGCGAGGCAAGAGTTGAGTGCCCCTAATTTTGTCATGAGGACCCTGAGGGGGTTGACTCGTGATATCACATGTATGGTTTGCCCTGTGACATAGTGTCGCATCTTTTGAATGGCAAACACCAGGGCGAGGCATTCCTTTTCCACGGCAGTATATCGGTGCTCTGGCCCGATCATCATTCGGCTGAGGTAATATATAGCTTGCCCATGGCCTACATCGTTGTTTTATGCTAGGAGAGCGCCGAGGGAATGCTCCATTGCTCGTACATAGAGCAGGATTGGTTTTCCAGCAACCGGGGCCACCAGGACTGGAGGGTTCGACAAAATTCTTTGATGCTATCGAAGGCACGTTGACATTCTTTATCCCATATGAATGAGATGTCCTTCTTCATGAGATGGATGAATGGCTGACATCGCCCGGAGAGATTGGAGATGAACCTCCTGATGTAAGCTAACCTCCCTTGAAGGCCTCGGAGTTCTCGAAGATTTCTCGGGGGACCCATCTCCATGATTGCCTTCGTCTTCTCAGGGTCTACGTGGATACCCTGGAAGGTGATAATGAAACCCAAGAACTTCCCGCTGGATACGCCCAAGAAGGATTTCGTGGGGTTCATTTTCAAATTGTGTGCTCGCATCAGGTCGAATACCGTCCTCAGATCCTGCAGATGGTCTCTCCTATAGCGACTCTTGACGACGATGTCATCAACATAGCACTCCACGGTCTTGTGTAAGTGACCCTGAAGATGATACTCATGGCTCTCTGATATGTGGCGCCACCGTTCTTTAAACCGAAAGGCATGACTGTGTAGCAGAACGTGCCTATTGGTGTTCGGAATGATGTATGCTTTTCATCGTCGGGAGACATCTTAATTTGGTTGTACCCCGAGAAGCCATCCATGAACGACATCTGCTCGAAGCCGGAGGTGTTGTCAATCATGATGTCTGTGATAGGGAGGGGAACTCATCTTTGGGACATGCCTCGTTCAGATCGTGGAAGTCGATACAGATTCGAATCTTTCCATTCTTTTTGAGGACCGGTACTATGTTGGCGACCCAGTCCGGATGTTGTTCCTCACGAATGAAGCCGCTAGATATCAGTTTGTTGACTTCGGCTTCGATCGCATCCATGATGCCTGGACGGAAGCGTCGTTGTTGTTGTTTGACTGGCTTTGCATCTGGTAGAATGTTGAGCTTGTGAAGAGCAATATCGGGATTTAGCCCTAGCATGTCTTCATAGTTCCAGGCAAACACGTCGATATATTCTTTGACGAGTTCTAGTAGTGATTCTCGCTCTTCGTCTGTCAGGCTTTTACTAACGAAGATTGGTTTTGGAGAAGAGTCGCTGCCGAGATCCACTTGCATGACCTCATCTTCAGTAGGAGGCTCTCTTTGTTCAAACCGCTTCTCCCACTGCGCATCCAGCTGTTGGGTCCACGGCTCTAATTCGAGGAGTTCAGGAAAGTCTTCACCTTCTTCGTAAGCATCAGCGAATGCCATATTGACAGACATGACCTGCCTGAATACATTCCCGATGCTGATATCCGAATCAGAAGTTGGTGATCCGGTTGAGTGTGACTGCCAGTCGCATTCCTCATCTGAGCTCTCAAGGGTCGTTGTAGGCGTAACATACCCCAGTCCGCATCGGATTTTGTTGTAGTAGTCCTGTGGTTTGCCAGCCGGGACCGGCGACTTTAAAGGTAATCGTCGACCAGTGCCGTAGTTCAAACCTGGCGTAGTTTCCAGATCATACCCTTGTTTTTGCATGAGGTATTTGGATTGGGGGATATAAAGATAGAGAGGCAGTCTCCCGGCGTCCGATTCGAGATCGACTTCTTCTATGGTGAGGGGCTGCAGATTATTCTTCCTACCGAAGATGATCGGATGATCCCCTTCCTCGATTATGCGGTAAGCATCTTCCGCGGGAGTGAGCTGATTTACGGTGTAAACATTTGTCACCGTGTAGGTGAGCGCCTATACCGTGTTCCATAGCATACATTGTACAAAACTTATCAAGCTCGATGTAGTTCAAAGATAGCCCTTTATTGATAAAGTAATGTATCTTTTCTAGCGGGATTACATCATCTGCGGATGGAACATCGATGTGAGCAGCCACAAACTTGGCCAGTTCTGGCTCTTCTTCGGCCACCCCGTGTATAAATGAAGATTGAGAGGATGACTTGGGCAACTTGATCATCAGGGGTTCTGCTGGTGGAACAGAACGTGGAGTCGTTGGCAAACTAACGACCCCCAATTTGGTACTCGATGCTGGGCGGGGAGTGGTTGGCTCGCTAGAAGCCCCAGAATTTGTATCGGGATGACGATTCTTTTTGGGAAAATATATCGTCATTGGCTTGTCGGAAGGATTTAGCTTCTCCGTTTGTGGCTGGCCGACTCTAGGCAATCTGATTGTCAGTGGCTCCGTCGTCGGTCTTGGTGCTTGGCCGGACCTTGGCAGCCGGATTATCATTTTTCCCTCTTGTGCCAAGAGACTGATCGCATCCTTACGTAGAGCGGCCGTAAGGGGTACGGTCTTGCCAGGTTTGCGAGCTTCGAAGTGGATCGTCAGAGGTTCTTCTGATCCTTTGGCCGTCTCAGTACGAGCTTGCACATCTCCTTCACCAAGGTGCCTCATCGACTTTTTGTATAAGCAGGAGTCTGAGTAGTAGGATTCGACCCCTTTGAAGGGATCAATGTCGGCAAATTCTATCCTCACGAAGCCATATTTATCGACATACTTGAAGCACGGGTGCAGCATGTAAGGCACGATCATGTAATCGTGTATTCAAGGGCACCCCAAGAGGATATTGTAGGAAGTGTCCGCATCTATGACGTAACAGGTCACTTCTGACTGAAGATCGCTAATTTGACACTTCAAGCGAATCTTCTCAATCGGGTAGCTCCTGCCCGAATTGAAACCGCTGATGGCGGTACTTGTTGGCATCAGGCGATGCATAGGGATACGGAGATGATGTAACAGACCCTTTGAGATGATGCTTATGGAAGAACCAGGATCAATGTGCATCCGATCCACCTTTACATCGCCGATATATCCAGTGTAATATAACGGTCGATCGTGCAGGTTGGTTTTGATGAGCATTTCCTATGGAGTGAAGACAATGTTGGGCATTGCCCCTGTACAAGCGTTGTCTTGGAGATCTGCAGGCGGGCTCTCTCCCATGAGGTTGACCTAAGCCAGATATACGTCGACGTTCTGGAGTGCTTCGCTCAAAGTCGTACGAACATCCTTGGAGAGTCTCAGGAGCTCGTATAATGACAATTTGGCCGGTGTGTTGGCCAATTGCTCCAAGATGTCAAAGTTGTAGGGCCTTTCCAGCCCATGAGGTGCCTCTTTTCGGAGGAATTTGTCAAAGCGTGTCTCCTTCGGCCTAGGCTTGTCGGTCGTTGGAGGTTGAGAAGGTCCCGGAGCATCAGCTGTAGCCGGCTGATGTTCTTCAGCCGAGTTATCTGGTATAGGTTGGGATTGAGCACCAGATCGAGTAACGACAGCTGCGACTTCCTCGACATTTGTCAAGATTGTACGGCAGGATCTGACCTTTCCATCCTTCTGCCTGCCAATGGGGAGTGGTACAGACTGAGTCACTTCAGGTACCAAGTCTGGATGGACCCACATGACTTCCCCTTGTGACGTGGTAAGGGGTACTAGACCAGTAGCCTGATCTCGAGGAGGTAGAAGATTAGTAATCTCCATTATCGCCCGAGGGATAGGTATCACGCCGTCTTGAGTCTCTATCGGAGGGAAGCTGCCAAACTGTACGGACACCATGTTGGCTGCCATGGTTACCTCCTCGAAATCAATGGCCAGAGCCTTTGAATCGATGAGATGTTGGATGTATCGCTTTAGTTGGTAACAGTCGTGTGTAGCATGGTGGACGTAGCGGTAGTAATGGCAGTACTTTGGGTTCTTTATTTCTGCCGACCGAGGTTCCCATCTTAGTGGAGGGAGCTGAATTCTATCTCCTTGTATGAGCATGTCCAAAATGGGCTTCACATGGCCGTCTTCGAAGGAGTAGGTCATTTGCGGCTATTGCTTGTCTACCGGTTTTGACTCAGGCTTCTGGGCTGTGTCGGCCACCATAGCCTGCTTGCCCTTGTTGTCCCGATTGTTGGAGGAGGTACCACCATTGTTGTTATTGGTATTAGGGCGCTTGCCCTTGTCCTCTTCCTCCGAGATGTGCAGTCCCAGTTGGCGAGCTTTCTTCAACCTGTCTTCGGTGCTAGTGGCACTGATGATGAACGTCTTCCAGTCCTTGAATTGACTTTCACCCATCCAGAGGCTGATTGTTGGAAGCAGTCTCTTTTGACAAATTTTAATTAAGGAGGAATCTGGATATTACCGGACGACAACTTCATGGCGGTTTGGCGGAACCGCTCAATATAGTTCCTTGTCAGCTCTTTCTTCCCTTGAACGACGTCCATGAGGGTGGACATTGTGATGTCATGTCCTACTTCATAGAATCTCTCCAAGAACACGCGCTTGAAGCTGGCGAAGGAGTGGATGCAGTTGTCTGGCAGGTTACGGTACCAGTCGAAGGTGACCCCTTCCAATGCCCCGATGAATAATCATGTAAGGATGGCATCGTCATGGGGCAGATGGTCGGTGGTGACCTCGAAGTAAGTAATGTACCGACTTGCGGAGGTCTTTCCATCATATGTATTGATGTGGAATGGTTTATAATTTGGTGGGAAGGGAATATCTCTCCACGCAGCGGGAGACGGTTGTCGTATCCTGAGGTCTTTGCAGTTTTCTCGGGCGTGGAACATGGCTCGGAGCTTCTGGAGCTCTCTTCTTGCTTCCCTGGCCTCATCTACAGCGGTAGGAGCCGACATTTCAGAAAGATTATTGCCCGGGTTTGGTGCCACTGAGTTTGAGTCCGTATTGACCGCGGGACCCAAGTTTGTTTGGCCAGGCGTCCCTCCTTACAGAGTAGGGAGGGTTGCTTTGATCTTGTCCACCGATTTGACCAAAGTGCACAGTATGGCCTCCAGAGTGTCGATGCGTTGGCGATCACTGGGACCATCTTGTTCGTCGTTTGTCATGAATGCCGTCCTCACATGAGTAGAAGTGGAAGGGATGGTGGATGACGTGCCCTCCGAATCATACTCCTGTACCGAGAAGTCATCGGGGTATGTGGGAATGTTCTCCTCTGGTTCGGATTCAGAAGGAATAGTACACCCAGCTTCCGAGTTTGCCTCGTCTTAAGAGTCGTAGACGTCCTCGGGGACGTCGGGATCTGCTGCATCTAATGGGAGAACTGTTTTTCTCGGCTCGTCTCCTTGGAACATCGGATTGTCCTGGAGGTTCGAAGGAGTGCTACCCCCAGTTCCAGAAACCCCCAGTGATGTGGATGATGAATCTCCCACTGTAGCAGATTTCTCTTTGAATGGGTACCTTGGAAAACTCCGGTGGTGGGTAACCGTTTAGACGACAGTTTCTTAGTCACAGTGGTTGAAATCTTCGGGCTGGAAATGTAACCCCTCTCTCCGGATTGTTTTATTTATTTGTGTTCAAAAGAATTTTCATCAAAATTTTATGAAAGGTATTTTGTGATTAAATTCATAGTTCAAAATTTATGGTTTGAAATTATTATTTAATTTCATAAAAATATCTATCCTTGAATTTTGTTATTATATAGTATGTTGCTATTACTTTATCCTTCAAAACTGATTTCTAAAATAGTTTCGAATAAAAGAGTTTGCCATATAGAGATTTGGATATATAAAAATATATGCTACGATTATTTGATGACATCGAGTATCTTGAGGAATATTATTATAGTAATAAATCATTTGATTTAGATTTTAATTTTTTATAATACTAAATACTATGAGTATGGCCATGTATTGGATTAAGATTAGATTTGTTGTTAAGTAAATTATGTTATGGGGGGATTTAGTATATTTTTCAAATTCAAGTATTACTTAGGATCTCTTCGTATTTAAATTCAGCCGAACCCTCTCAAGAAAGCCCTGTCCAATTCAAATTAGAGATTCTCCAAAACTCTCGATAGGACCAGGATCATTCCAAATCTGACCACGGCTCTATCTACAGCATATATATATATATATATATATATATATATATATATATATATATATATTTATATATATATATATATATATATATATATATATATATAAGGAAGGATAGGCATCCCCGTACTTTTTGCATCCCCAAGCATCCCCCCTACTCACACCGTTGGATGGTGCTTTAAGTCATCTAATCTTAACCATAGATTTACCAACGGTTAAGATTAGATGACTTAAAGTACATCCAACGGTTGTTAACATGGGGATGTTTGGGGATGCAAAAAATTAGGTGATGCGGATCCCTCCTCATATATATATATATATATATATATATATATATATATATATATATATATATATATATATATATATATATTAAAGAGATCAGCTCAACGCAAAACCAATCCCAAAACCTAGAATTCCTAGGCTACTAACTCAGCCGCCACCATTCTGCAATGTCTCGACTACCATCTTCATCTCGACTCCGGCCACATTAGCTCCTGCGACCACCGCACCGCGGAAACCCCCAATACCACTCTTCCAGTTCGACCACAACATCAATCTTCCCATCAGCCAACGTATTCCCAATGGCGGCCGCCCCTGTTCCCTGCACCACCGGCCACCAATACTGTCTGCCACCTCCATCACCATCATCCGTCACCGCCTCGCGCTGGCTCCGCCATACTCCGTACCACAACTACAACACCACCACCTACTCCTCCTCGGTCGAACACCGTCTCCTCGACCGTCACCTTCCTGTCAAACCCGACACCCAAGTCAAGCCAACCCGACGTCGTCCCCTGCATCGCCACCACCATCTCCATAACTCGCTAGCACCCAACCCCAACCCACAAACTCAACATCATCCCCACCGCCCATACCTGCACCTAGGGCCTCGACCACTGCCCACGAACACAGCCTATGGGCAGCAAGCCAGTATCCTTCCTCCTCGCTGAAACCCAAATCACCGCCCGAGTCATCGACGTCGAAGCCACAGCCCCCTGGACAACCACGCTCGTCGATGCTTTCTCAAGCACTGGACCGACCCTGACCGTGCGCTAGCTCCCAACGGCGGCCGAGCCTGGCGCTGCTAGGCAAGGCTTCTCGTCGCTCTTCCCTTCACCTTGCCGCCCTCCTGCGAGCTCCTCCGCTCCAGCGAGCCGCCGACGAACCAAGCAGCGGGCATGGTGAGTCTCTCCGCTCCTCTCGATCCCCCGGCCGAGCCGAGCCCGGCGCCCACAGATCGGAGCTGCCGCGCCGCCGAATGGCAGTCGGCGGTAACTGCCCTTTTGCGTCTCCCTCAGTGCCGCAGCTCCCAAGGGTCGCCGATGACGTCGACTAGCTCCCCGCGCCAACCTCGTGCCGTGTCCGATCTCTGGTAAGCCTTCGACCCCCTCCTCTCTCTTTCGCTCTGACACACTCTCTCTCTCTCTTTCCTTCTTTCCTTTCTTTGACTTTTGGGTTTTCTTTTGGTAAGGAACCACAACAGCAACTTTTGCTGTTAGCTTTGGTGATTCAACCGAACACAGTAAACGAGGGAGAAGGAGAGGTCTTATTACTTTAAGTTTTCATTAATTGAATTGATTAAGGGGTTATTGATAATGGCAGTAGATGGATTATATTAAGAATATGTATAGTGTAATTATTATGTTACAGTAAAGTAATGTATATACAATATTTGATTAGTATTATACTATGTACATATGGTTGTACACACATATGTTGTTAAAAGTTATTATTATTATTATCTTTAGTAGTTGGTGTCATTAAATAAATAGATAGTATTTTTCCAAATTAATTTGGTGACAAGTAAGATGGAGTTTGACCATATATATCATTTCAAAAATGATTTCGAGGCTTAGATATGTAACTACATTTTTATGGCTTTTTTTAATATAGTTTTCCAATTACCATGTGTATGCTCGTCAGATCGAGACGAAACTTACGCCAGCAGGACCGTATCGTTTTTCTGGTCCTACATGCCAAGTTTGGTCCAATTCTGAGACAGTTGAATCGTACGTCATTTTGCGGGCCCTACGGTCCCACTCAACGGACGATTTTGTGCACGGCCCGCCAGAATCCAACTTTGGACATACGGTTGGATTAGTATCAAAAAACTGGGTCTATAGACATATAGTTTAACGACTTTAGAGACCGTTTGACTCTGGCACGCTTTTCGGTACAAAGCGGGTCCAACGGCGGACACAGTTTTTGTCCGAAATTACCGTTTTGCCCCTGTATCCAGAATTGGACTTAAGGACAGGCAATCCTAGCTAATTTGACTATTCTGAGAATGTTGGTAATGTTTATTTCAGCATCCGGAGACTTCTATATGTGTTGACTGATTGTGGCTCATTGAGTGGTATAGTATTATTGGTTTCTCCAGCTAAGGACCTCTGGCAAGTGCACTTTCTGATTGCTTTCGATTCATAGTAGTTTTCTCATTTCATGTCTATATATATATATCTTGCTGCTTATTGACACGCTCGTCACACGGAGTAGTCGGGAGGAAAAATATCTTAGTAGACATGTGGACTACCCAGAACTATCCCCGTATCTTTCGTGAATGCTAGCAGCTGCACACGACACGTGCAGTGAGCCTTATTTATCCCTAGCCGTTCATATGTTGAAACAGATATTTCACACCACCTAGGTAGATGTCTTTTATTTTTTCCTTTTTATCTCCACCGTGCCATGTCATCAGTTTTCTTTCCAGTCTTCATATCTCATATGCCATTTTCATGTCTTGTTAATTCTTTTGCATTGTCGTCGGTTTGTGTTCTTGTTCCATTCCTGACTGAAAACCAACATTTTTTAGGTTTAGCCGCGATCACTCTTAGCACTGGGAAGACTTGGGTATGCTGAGGTCAACCTAGAAATAGAAAACAATTGTATCAATTTCATTAATTGTAAAATCTTGTATTTTCTTTAATTATAAATCTTGTAAATGTTGTAATAATTATAGAAATGTGAATGAGCAGCAAATGTTGTATTTTGAGTATTTATTTATTACGGGCTTGACATCGTTCTACCGCCGACTCTGCGGCGTAGGCTGGCTTGGACACGTCTCATATCCGAAAAGCGGGTGCGGGTCGTGACAGGAAAAGTTTGTTTTCTTCGATCTCCCGCTGGCGGAGATTCTCTGAGCAGAGTTGCAGGAGACGACGGAAAGTGCCTCATCCTCTGAACATGGTTGTTGCAGTCTTTGGAAGACGGATTGCCGACCTTCTCGTACCGTCGCATTATTGCAACAGCAGTTGACGATGACTTGGGTGCAGTGACGTCCGTGGGAGAACTCTTTGCACCCCGAGGCTTCTTCTCTTTCCTTGCGCTTGTGGAGGATAGCCTCACGCAAGTCAGATGGGTTTGGAACGACCATGTTTGCCCCCTGGGTTTTGGGAGACTTTTGGGAACCACTTTGTCCGTTTGCCGCCGGGGGCTGGACTCGAGTGGTTCTGTACAACTTCCCATTAGACGCTTGTATAACAGTATGTGGAACGTTCAGATGGTTAGAGGTCGGAACAGCGGACTGAGCTCGCCAAGCTCGCGCTGCCCTAGACTTCTTCACTCTAGTGCGTGAGGGCACATAGTAGGAAGAGTCTAATTGGTGCTGCAGAGAGTCAGACATATTTTCTCGGGAGCATGAGGGATCAGGACCATAGGAGAGGCGATCGAAGACTGAGCCGCGTGGAGCAGACAGTATGCGGCTGGAATCAACAGTCTTCACGCGGCTGGCAATCGTAGCTGCATGGGCTTTCTTCATGCGGCTGGAAGTCTCGGCCACATAAGTCTTCTCCATACGGCTGGAAATCTTAGCCGCATGGGTATTCTGCATTCGACTGACAATTTCGGCCGCATGGATATCATGCATTCGGCTAGCAATCTTGGCCGCATGAGTGTTCAGCCTGCAGCTAGTGCCTTTGTTCGGCTTCTTCCTGGAGCACATAGAATCACTCTTTGCCCCTGCAAGTCCAGCATCGTAGTGCTTTCCTCTGCCGGACTTGGGGACAGCAGAGTCCTCTATGGCTTGAAGTGGAGCCGCATGAGAGTTACCTTCGTCATCTTGGGCAGCAGAGAGTACTCCGTCCAGAGCTTGGGGAGGAGCAAATGACTTTGGCCTCCACTCCCTATGAGCTTTTTTCGTGCGGGTTCGCTTCTGGACCGGGCCAGCGCTCCCGTCGGAGAGTATTTCTTCAAACGCCTGTTGGTCAAAGCGGACAACAATCTTCTGTTGTGTGGAGCCAAGTTTGGCTGCGTCCGATTGCGTCACCAACTCCTCAGCCGTGGAGAAGTTTGTCCCCAGCAGAGTCGCCATCGTGTTTGCCATGAATTATAAAAGAACAGAACAATTATATCGGAGGACTGGACTTTTACTTTACAATACAAACTCGCTTGTACAAAGAAAGCCTAGGGACGAAAACCTAGGTACAGCAATCTAAGTACAATTTTTTATTTTAGATTCTGGGGGGTGACGGTAGAGGTTCGGGAAAGCGACGACAGCTCTGCCTTACTTCTTGGACGATCGGATGCAGCCTTGGCTCCGGTGAAGAAAATGCTCTTGGACGTGTGGGGAGACTCCCTTGTGCCTTCGGTTGCTAGCTCTCTGGATGTCTCTGTAGTGCTCTCTCTTTTTCTCTGCTCTCTCCTGAATTCTCCAGTCCCTTTCGAATCCTCTCTCCTTCTTTTTTTTTCAAGGGAATGGCACCTTGCTATTTATAGAAATAGGGGTGTGATCATTAGAGTTTGCAAATGATTGCCTCCTTGAGAAGTTGGCGGTTAAGAATCAATTAATCTGGGCCCTTTATTTTGATTGTAGCAAATCTAGGTAATGAATGTAGATTGCATCAAATCTTTGTGGGTAATAAATGTTGATTGCCATGAATCTTCGTGATTTGTGATAGCCTGTCACGTGTTCAATTTGCTTGATTTGATTTGATCTGGGCCATTATGACGATCGCAACAAATCTGATTTTGTTAGGATTTGTTAGCACCCAAAATTTCGGGGAAGATAAGACTGCCACGTGTCTCAATTGTAGCGAAGAGCGCCACGTGTCTCAACTGGTTCGTTGTCACGACCCGCACCCTAGAGTTAGGGCACGATACGTGGGTACGTCCAGCCTATGCCACAGTATCGACGGTAGAACACTGTCCTAGGTCACAACATCCATCAATATAAAGCTTAAACAGTTTATACTCCCCGAATGGGGGTGACATGATAAAAGTAGACTCAATCACAACTAAGGAAGAAGAAGCACGATATGATATAAAACTCAAGAAAAAACAGATGATAATATAGCTGATAGATAGATAAATGAAACTGCTAAAATGAAAGGAAATCCCAAGTACATCAGAGAGTCTAAGTGTCTAAGATAAATACATAATCCCAGAATCAAATATATACAATCATCCATGACATACTGTAAATGAAAACATCCTAGTCTAAGGGTGTGTCGTCCACAGCTAGTGGGGCCTGCTGCATCTAAGGTGGCACCGTAATAGGTATCCACACCAGCCTCCTCCTCGTCCTTTGTAATATTTTCAACAGGTCTAGTCAGGACAGGAGCGAGCACAATACATCTCAACAGATCATAGCAGGTTAGAAAATATAGACATGCAGTAGAGTAAGATACAGGAAACTGAAAGAAGCATGGAATGTAAACAGAGGAAACTGTAATGGAAATATATATAATGTAAATAGAGAGCTAACTGTGGCTAGTGAGTTAGAGTACAATATAAACATGTGAATGGCATAGGAGATTCTGGGAACTATACTATGGAGTGATTCTGGGAACTATACTATGGAGTGATTCTGGGAACTATACTACTTGGATATTATTTACATGTTTACTTCTACTCCTCCGTACCCCCAATCAATACACAAGGATCCAGCCAGGTTATGTTATGATTCCATGCAAAGGCCCACAAGGGGTGATACATGGATAGCCCATAAATGGGTGATTCTGGGAATGCCCACAATGGGGTGATTCTAGGAATGCCCATAAATGGGGTGATTCTGGGAAGACTCTGTGATCATGAGAATACATGTCACAAGTGATCGAAGAATCGTGAAGCATAGTGATACACCATGTAAGTGAATCGCACAGAACATGTAGTATACGATGCTCCCTGAGGGGATAACATCTCAAGAATGTATCCATATAGTACTAATCCGTGTTACCAACGTGACAGCATCAAGTAAAGTAATCTAAAGCAGGAAAATAATTCTAACAGGATATGAAATGATCAGAGAATGTACTCGCCTGGTATCTGAGTGTCTAATATGAAAGTACTGTCCGAGGAGTGGTGTCTGGCTCCTAATCAGAACAACACAAGTCACAACAAGTCCAGAATAGTAATGTAATAAACTACAATGCGTTCTACATGATTCTAGGTCGATCTAGGCCAAAGTCAACTCTTGGTCAACTCTGGTCAACCCTAGAAGTCAAACTAGGTCCACTATGGTCAAACTAGGTCAAACAAGTCCACACTTGGTCTAACTAGTCTACACTAGTCTAGCAAGTCTATTCTAGGTCTAACAAAGCTGTACAAGCTCAATCTAGGCTCATTAGCCAAACAGACTCACACACAGGCCATAGGCTATAGCATGCCTATAGGCCATCACTAACACATTCACGAGTCAAATCTAAATCTAAAACCTAACACTCTTGATATATACATTGTAATCTAGCCATAACCCACATATATATGTAATACATATATATGGTTCACACACAAGTTATATGTATATGATACTTATATATATAAACTAACATAACCTATAAGCCCATTGTAAATAGCTATATTAGATACCAATATGATACACAAACCATATTATATCACATATACACATATCACATTATATGTATATACACTACATTATATATGTACATTACATTATATGTATATACAATAGGATATATAGAGAGGGGAAAAACTCAAGTGTTCATGTGTATGTGTGTGTGTGTGTGGTGTCTACATGTGTGTGTGGAGATGAGTGAGTAAACTGTGAGGAAAAGAGGGACTGTCCCTGTGTGACAGTGAGGCTAGGGTGTTGTGTGTGACAGTGTGTGTGTGAGAGTGGGTGATGTGTGAGATAGGGGTGAGTGAACTGTGATCCTACAAAACAGTGAAGAAATAATATGTGAATAAGTTCTCAGATTTCTATAGGATTTAAACAACATTCAGATTTAACACCAATTTAGTGAGGAAAATGAAGGAAATCAATCATTTACATCCCACACTATCTCAGTTCACAAGTGAACTCAGGTTTGAGTTAAAAAAAACAGCAAAGAAATCTCAGGAACCCATTTTCAGTCATTGTAAACAGTCCAACTCTTCCAATGCATTTTTGAATTCAAAATCTCAACAATTTCACCCCAAAACTTACACACATGTAGATAACTAATAGGAGAACCAGTTAGAGATTTAATTATGTGTTTTACAGCAATTAAACTACTCAAAATAACTTGACAAAACTTATAATCGAAAACTGGAAATAACAGTGAAATACCCGTATCAGAAAAATTGGGCAAAATGGAAATTAATCATCAAATTCAAACTAAATCAAGCTATTAATGGTTGGTAATGTACATACAACATGTGCTCGTGTCATATGATGTGTTTGTGTCCCAGCAAGAGGACACAAACGTGTCCAATCGATATAAAAATCCAAACAGTACACTAAGACATTGGGCAGTGTGCACGAGCTCGTACGCGTGTGCACGCGTGTCGTGCACTCGACACGACACGAATGGGGTCGTGTCCTCGTGTAGGGTTGTCCGCCTAGGGTCCAGCTAGGTCTGTGTCACCCAGAATCAGGTCCTAGCGTGTCGTGTCCTGACATCTAAAGCCGTGTCAGTGGCTCAAAACACACTGTGCGCAGAACAGTGTAATCCCCGTGTACGACGAATATCTCTCCAACCCGTCCACGAAACCCAATGAAACTTTGGGGGCATGATGTCAGTGCATGCCCCCTCGAGTCCACAAAGTTTCGTATCGGATCAACACGTGTCGTGTCCTACAGAAGCCCCGAGTGGTAGGGGACTCGTCCAGGCCGTACGCGCGTATCCAAACGCATGTGCACGAGTGTCAAAACGACACGACATGAACTCGATACTGACTCAGAGCAATAGAAACGTGTAAACAATACTAAAATACAATTTTCCATTCAAAAACTTTTACAAAAACGAATCGAAATGCCCATTGGGGCATTTCGTCAAACACCTATAGCCATCACTGATACGTGTCCGATACGGACACGTACAAGACACAAAATTCTAAAAATCCTATTCCTACAGGGTCAGGATACTTAGGGCTAGGCATTCATGCAATTAAAACCAAATTTTAATGGGTGGATTAGGATTTTACCTATGGTGTTCTCCAACACAAAATCTCTTTGAATGAAAATTCTCAAAAGCCACCAAACTCCTTCAAATTGATTGAAAACTGAGAACAACAAATTCCAACAGCAAGAAAACATCAATTAGAACCTATTACAATTTATTTGGATTAAAAAGGAGGTAAAATAGATTTTCTAAGGGTTTTTGAAGTAGAGAAAAAATACCTCTTTCTAAACTTGCTCCTTCCTAAAGAGGCTAGCCCTAAATGGAGGAGAATATTTATAGGAGGGGGTTTTCCAAAGGGTGTAGTGGCTGGACAAATAGGGTTAGGGTTAGGCACTAGTTAATGGGCTTTGGGCCTATTTGGCTAACTATTGATTTATTGGTTAATCACAAGTCATGGCTTATGACTTAAAACTCTACTTAAGTCAAATAACCATACTATTAGTCAACTCTAGTCTAACTAGGGTGGCATGACCTAATAAAGACCAAACTCAACTAGGGTTAGCTCCTAGGTTAGTCTACCATGGTCATTGCTAGTCAAAGTCAACCTAGTCAACCCTCATCCAAACAATTCCAAAATAAATTCAAAAAATTCCCATAAATTCAAATAAATTATAATAAATTTAAATAATCCCAAAAATGACAAAATTACCCTCAAACTAGAAATGTGGTAGTGACAAATCTACCCTCCTTAAAAGAATTTTGTCCTCGAAATTGAAAGGCGAAATGCAACTGATGAGAAGGATAGGAAGTATACCTCACGGTCCAAAAAGATAAGGGTACCGCTCGCGCATCTCATCCTCCCGCTCCCAGGTAGACTCTCCTGGAGAATGATGCCTCCATGCGACGCGTACCAAGGGTATCACCCGGTTCCTCAGAACCTTCTTCCGTCGATCCAGAATCTCCACTGGCTGCTCTGGATAGCTGAGAGAAGGCCCAACCTTAATATCTGAATGATCGAGCACATGGCTAGGGTCATCCACGTACCGTCTCAACTGTGATACATGGAATACGTTGTGGACCCCCACAAGTACAGGCGACAAGTCTAGCCTGTATGCAACGTCACCGACTGTCCCGTTGATAACGAAAGGGCCGATGAAGCGCGGGCTAAGCTTCCCGCCTCCACCAAAATGTATCATACCACGAGTCGGAGATATCCTCAAGAAAACCTGGTCTCCGTCCTAATCACAAGCAAGGTCTCAATTAATTATAATAAACAAATATGATCAAAAATCACAAAAAAAACAAACCTAAATCTAATCCTACTCTAATCTGTACCTCAAACTCCAACGGCCTCCGGTAGCTATCGGTCCAGTGCCGATGTCTGTCATGCGCCACGCGAAGTCTGTCCCTGATGAGCTTCACCTTCTCGGCTGCATCAACAACCATCTCTGGCCCCAGTAAATCTTGCTCACCAATATCATCCCAAGATAAGGGCGTACGGCACCTACGCCCGTACAGAGCCTCGAAATGTGACATCTTAATGCTGGCTTGGAAGCTGTTGTTGTAAACAAACTCCACCAAATAAAGATGATCCTCCCAGAAACCTACAAAGTCCAGGACGCAAGTCCGTAGCATATCCTCAAGTGTCTGGAAAGTCCGTTCCGACTGTCCGTCCGTCTGGGGGTGGTATGCAGTACTAAACTTGAGCTGAGTGCCCAAGCTGGTCTGCAGACTCCTCCAGAAATAGGAAGTAAAACGGCTATCCCGATATGAGACGATGCTGACTGGAACTCCGTAAATCCTGACTATCTGCCACATATACATCTCCGCCAGCCTCTCTGTAGACGTACCCACCTTGAATGGCAAGAAGTAGGCCGATTTGGTCAACCTGTCCACGATGACCCAAATCGCGTCTTTTTCTCCTAGTGTGCGCGACAATCCTGATACGAAGTCCATAGTGATATGCTCATATTTCTACTATGGAATGGGCAGCGGCTGCAACAAGCCACCGGGCCTCTGCCTCTCTGCCTTGACCTGCGGACAGACCAAGCACCTAGCCACGAAGCGAGTCATCTTCCGCTTCATTCCTGACCACCAAATATGCTCCCACAGATCTCGGTACATCTTGTTGGCACCCGGGTGTATTGAGTACTGAGATCTGTGGGCCTCCTGCATAACCTGCTCTCTGAGATCTCCACTGGACACACATAACCTGGAACCGTGCCTCAAGGCACCATCATCTGCAAGAGAAAACTCGCCCTCCAGCAATCCTGCTCGAACCTGCTCTCGGAGACACCGCATAGCAACGTCCTCAAACTGTGCCGACTTGATCCTCTCCACTAAGTCTGACTGAATCTGCATCCCCCATAACTGTATCTGCACTCTGGGCACGATCACCTCTACCCCAAGGCTCTCCAAGTTGGCAAGCAAGTGCCGATCCATAGTCAAACACATGGCTGTCGGATACCTACTCAAGGCATCGGCAACCACATTGGCCTTTCCTGGGTGATAATATAGTAGGATGTCAAAATCTTTCATCAACTCTAGCCATCTGCGCTGTCTCATGTTCAACTCCTTCTGAGTGAACACATACTTTAAGCTCTTGTGATCTGTGAAGATCTCTACCCTCTCCCCGTACAGATAATGCTTCCACAACTTCAAAGCAAATATCACCGCTGCCAGCTCCAGGTCGTGGATAGGGTAGTTCTTCTCATGGGGACGTAATTGCCTGAAAGCATAGGCAATCACCTTCCCATGCTGCTGCAAGATGCAACCCAGCCCTTTTCCTGAAGCGTCACTATAAATAGTGAAACCACCTGATCCTGAAGGCAATGTCAGAATCGGAGATGTCGTAAGCCGCTTCTTCAACTCATCAAAAGTTGCCTGACACTCCTCTGACCAAACGAACTCAGCATCCTTTCGGGTCAACCGAGTCAACCGCTCTGCAACCCGGGAGAAATCCTACACAAATCTCCGATAATATCCTGCCAGCCCTAGAAAACTCCTGATCTCTGCAACTGAAGTCGGCGCTGCCTATGCCTCAACTGCTACAATCTTCTTGGGGTCGACTGAGATACCATCTCCAGTCATAACGTACGCCAAGAATTCCACCCGGTCCAAGAAAAACTCACACTTGGAGAGCTTCCCGTAAAGCTGCTCCTTTCTGAGAGTCTTCAGCACTATCCTCAAATGCTCCTCGTGCTCCTCCTCACTCTTGGAATATACCAAGATGTCGTCTATGAACACCACCACAAACTGATCCAGATACTGGTGGAACACCTTGTTCATAAGGTTCATAAATACTGCTGGTGCATTGGTTAGCCCGAACGACATAACCAAAAACTCAAACTGCCCGTACCGCGTCCTGAAAGCGGTCTTGGGAATATCCTCCCTCTTCACCTTCACCTGGTGATATCCCGACCTCAGATCAATCTTGGAAAATACTCGAGCTCCGCTCAACTGGTGCACCCCATGGCGACGAACTCGAGCGGATGAAGCCCTTGTCCTGCAGCTCATCCACCTGCTTCTTCAGCTCCACCAACTTGCTGTTGTTCACCCGATAGACATGCTGAGAGATAGGTTCCACTCCTGGAACCAAGTCTATCGAGAACTCTATGTCTCTGTCTGGTGGCAATCCTGGCAACTCCTCTGGGAAAACATCCATATACTCTGCTATTAAGGGGTGTAGAATTGCCTGCTCCTCGACCAAGACTCCACAGAAGACTCCACTGCTCTGCTCTGCCCGACGTCTGGAGTACTCGAACTCTGGCTCCCCAGGCCCTCTGAAGAGAACTCTACCCCCTCTGTAATCAATGCTGGCGTGGTGCCTGCTCAACCAATCCATGCCTAGTACTATATCGTAGTTCGGCAATGGCATTACGAGCAGGCTCACCTCTAACTCACGGCCTCCCAAAACTACTCTCCGACCCTTACAAACATCACGTACGAGGATAATGCCACCCCCGGTCGTGATCTTGTAAGTCCTAGGCAACGATTCAGCTATGATACCGTGTCTAATCGTAAAAGATACTGATATGAAGTTATGCGAAGCACCAGAATCGAATAATACAAATGCTGGATTGGAGTCGAGGAGAATTGAACCTGCAATCAGCTCTCCTATCACCTCTGTATCCCCAGCCGCCATGGCGAAGGCTCGCCCCAGCTGGCCTCCCCTGGCCTGCTGCTGGTGCTGAACAAATCTCTGCTGCTGGGTCGGCAAGGCTGGTCCCCTCTGCTGGCCTGCTGCTGCCCTGGCTTCTCATCCCTTAGCTGCTCGTCCCGTGGTCAAGGTACACTCCTTCATCCGGTGATCTCCTGAGCCACATAGCAGGCACTTGCCCAGCCTCTTCCTACACTTGTTCCATCCGAACCCTAGCTTCTTGCAATAAGCACAGGTGGTAGCCTGCTGCCTCGGTGCTTGCTGCTGCACCCTCTATTGCTGATGCTGTACTGGCTGGTGCCTCGGCTGCTGAAACTGTTGCGGCTGGAACCTCTGCTGCTGCTGGTGCTGCTGCTGAAAGGGTGGCCTCTTGGCCGGTCCTCCGCTACTACTGCCTCCCTGGGAGTCTCGCCCCCTCTTGAGCCTAAGCTCAAGATCATCCTCTGCAGCTAGTGCGTCCACCAGGATCTCCTCAAATGTAGCACTGTGGGCGTTCTTGGTGTAGGACTTGACCTCCTTTACCAAGCCCTTCCGGAACCTCCGGGCCTTCGTCGTCTCGGACAAGTCCTCCATAAATCTGCTCAGGCGGCAGAACTCTCCTGCGTACTCCTCCACGGACTGGCTCTCCTGGACTAGGGCCTCGAACTGGGTCTCGAGGGCTCCCAACGCTGCGTCTGGAAAGAACTTCTCCTTGAACAGCTTCTTGAATGCTATCCAAGTCTGTCCTGCTGTACCGACCCTCGGGTCGGCCTGGTACCAGGTACGGGCCAGATCCTGCATCATGCTAGCCGCTGCCTCTATTTGGAGCCTCGTCAGAATCTCAGCCAGCCTGAAGATCTCCTCCATATGCTCGATCCACTCATCGGAATACAAGATCCCCTCTGTCCCTCGGAAGTCTCTCGGGTGCATCTTCTGGAAGTCTTGGATGCCCTTCTCCCGTGGCTGGTGTGGCTGCGGGGATGCCGCTGGCTGAGCTATGACTCTCTCCACTGTCGTCACTGCCAGCTCAATGCCTCGAGTGAGCTCTACCGTGTGCCTCTGCTGCTGGGTCTGCTGACCCTCCATGTACTGTCTGAAGAAGGCCAACAGCTAAACGACGTCAACTGTCCCTGCAGGTGGCTGCTGGTAAGGATCTTCTGGGAGAACTGGGTCCTGCCTCCGAGCCGGTGGAAGCATACCCCCTGCTGCTGCTGCCGGGGTCTCAATACGAGCAGAGGTGGCAGGAGCTGCAGTCCCCTGGCCCCACTGTACTGGCTGAGAGGTAGCAGTCCCCTCCATAGCATCCTCATGAATGGTACGCTGCGATCGAGTCTCTACCATCCTGAAGATAGACAAACAAGAGTATCAATTTCTGAGAAGGAAGCAATATAACAAAGGCGGACAATTAAAATTCAAAAGGATCAACTGACAATAAGGATTTAGATGGCAATAAAAGAAATTTTTCTAATGTGATTGAGTACCTTAAAAATTAATGTCCTATATCCTACTGCAGGCTGTAGTGATACTCTAGTTCGAATACCACTACACTTCTAGTCTAGACCTGCATGGGCTACCACTAAAAACGTGTCACGACCCGCACCCTAGAGTTAGGGCACGAGACGTGGGTACGTCCAGCCTATGCCGCAGTGTCGGCGGTAGAACGCTGTCCTAGGTCACAACATCCAGCAATATAAAGCTTAAACATTTTATACTCCCGGAATGGGGGTAACATGATAAAAGTAGACTCAATCACAACTAAGGAAGAATAAGCACGATATGATATAAAACTCAAGGAAAAACAGATGATAACATAGCTGATAGATAGATAAATGAAACTGCTGAAATGAAAGGAAATCCCAAGTACATCAGAGAGTCTAAGTGTCTAAGATAAATACATAATCCCAGAATCATATATATACAATCATCCATGACATACTGTAAATAAAAACATCCTAGTCTAAGGGTGTGTCATCCACAGCTAGTGGGGCCTGCTGATGGTCCAGGTCCAACATCTCATCTAAGGTGGCACCGTAATAGGTATCCACACCAGCTTCCTCCTCGTCCTCTGTAATATTTTCAACAGGTCCAGTCAGGACAGGAGCGAGCACAATATATCTCAACAGATCATAGCAGGTTAGAAAATATAGACATACAGTAGAGTAAGATACAGAAAACTGAAAGAAGCATGGAATGTAAACAGAGGAAACTGTAATGTAAATATATATACTGTAAATAGAGAGCTAACTGTAGCTAGTGAGTCAGAGTACAATATAAACATGTGAATGGCATAGGAGATTCTGGGAACTATACTATGGAGTGATTCTGGGAACTACACTACTTGGATATTATTCACATGTTTACTTCTACTCCCCCGTACCCCTAATCAATACACAAGGATCCAGCCAGGTTATGTTATGATTCCATGCAAAGGCCCACAAGGGGTGATACATGGATAGCCCATAAATGGGTGATTCTGGAAATGCCCACAATGGGGTGATTCTGGGAATGCCCATAAATGGGGTGATTCTGGGAAGACTCTGTGATCATGAGAATACATGTCACAAGTGATCGAAGAATCGTGAAGCATAGTGATACACCATGTAAGTGAAACGCACAAAACATGTAATATACGATGCTCCCTGAGGGGATAACATCTCAAGAATGGATCCATATAGTACTAATCCGTGTTACCAACGTGACAGCATCAAGTAAAGTAATCTAAAGCAGGAAAATAATTCTAACAGGATAAAAAATGATCAGAGAATGTACTCGCCTGGTATCTGAGTGTCCAATATGAAAGTATTGTCCGAGGAGTGGTGTCTGGCTCCTAATCAGAATAGCACAAGTCACAACAAGTCCAGAATAGTAATGTAATGCACTACAATGCGTTCTACATGATTCTTGGTCAATCTAGGCCAAAGTCAACTCTTGGTCAACTCTGGTCAACCCTAGAAGTCAAACTAGGTCAGCTATGGTCAAACTAGGTCAAACAAGTCCACACTAGGTCAAACTAGTCTACACTAGTCTAGCAAGTCTATTCTAGGTCTAACAAAGCTGTACAAGCTCAATCTAGGCTCATTAGCCAAACAGACTCACATACAGGCCATAGGCTATAGCATGCCTATAGGCCATCACTAAAACATTCACCAGTCAAATCTAAATCTAAAACCTAACACTCTTGATATATACATTGTAATCTAGCCATAACCCACATATATATGTAATACATATATATGGTTCACACACAAGTTATATGTATATGATACTTATATATATAAACTAACATAGCCTATAAACCCATTGCAAATAGCTATATTAGATACCTATATGATACACAAACCATATTATATCACATATACACATATCATATTATATGTATATACACTACATTATATATATACATTACATTATATGTATATACAATAGGATATATAGAGAGGGGAAAAACTCAAGTGTTCATGTGTATGTGTGTGTGTGGTGTCTACATGTGTGTGTAGAGATGAGTGAGCGAACTGTGAGGGAAAGAGGGACTGTCCCTGTGTGACAGTGAGGCTAGGGTGTTGTGTGTGACAGTGTGTGTGTGAGAGTGGGTGATGTGTGAGATAGGGGTGAGTGAACTGTGATCCTACAAAACAGTGAAGAAATAATATGTGAATAAGTTCTCAGATTTCTATAGGATTTAAACAACATTCAGATTTAACACCAATTTAGTGAGGAAAATGAAGGAAATCAATCATTTAAATCCCACACTATCTCAGTTCACAAGTGAACTCAGGTTTGAGTTAAAAAAACAGCAAAGAAATCTCAGTAACCCATTTTCAGTCCTTGTAAACAGTCCAACTCTTCCAATGCATTTTCGAATTCAAAATCTCAACAATTCACCCCAAAACTTACACACATACAGATAACTAATAGGAGAACCAGTTAGGGATTTAATTATGTGTTTTACAGCACTTAAAATACTCAAAATAACTTGACAAAACTCAGAATCGAAAACTGGAAATAATAGTGAAATACCCGTATCAGAAAAATTAGGGAAAATAGAAATTAATCATCAAATTCAAACTAAATCAAGCTATTAATGGTTGGTAATGTACATACAACATGTGCTCGTGTCATATGATGTGCTTGTGTCCCAGCAAGAGGACACAAACGTGTCCAATCGATATAAAAATCCAAACAGTGCACTGAGACACTGTGCAGTGTGCACAGGCTCGTGCGCCTGTGCACGTGTGTCGTGCACTCGACACGACACGAATGGGGTCGTGTCCTTGTGTAGGGTAGTCCGCCTAGGGTCCAGCTAGGTCTATGTCACCCTGAATCAGGTCCTAGCGTGTCGTGTCCAGACATCTAAAGCCGTGTCAGTGGCTTAAAACACATTGTGCGCAGAACAGTGTAATCCCTGTGTACGACGAATATCTCTCCAACCCGTCCACGAAACCCAATGAAACTTTGGGGCATGATGTCAGTGTATGCCCCCTCGAGTCCACAAAGTTTCATGTCGGATCAACACGTGTCGTGTCCTGCAGAAGCCCCGAGTGGCAGGGGACTCGTCTAGGCCGCGCGCGCGTATCCAAACGCATGTGCACGAGTGTCAAAATGACATGACACGAACTCGATACTGACTCAGAGCAATAGAAACGTGTAAGAAATACTAAAATGTAATTTTCCATTCAAAAACTTTTACAAAAATGAATCGAAATGCCCATTGGGGCATTTCGTCAAACACCTATAGCCATCACTGATATGTGTCCGATACGGACACGTACAAGACACAAATTCTATAAATCCCATTCCTACAAGGTCAGGATACTTAGGGCTAGGCATTCATGCAAATAAAACCAAATTTTAATGGGTGGATTAGGATTTTACTTATGGTGTTCTCCAACACAAAATCTCTTTGAATGAGGATTCCCAAAAGCCACCAAACTCCTTCAAATTGATTGAAAATTGATAACAACAAATTCCAACATCAAGAAAACATCAATTAGAACCTATTGCAATTTGTTTGGATTAAAAAGGATGTAAAATAGATTTTCTAAGGATTTTTGAAGTAGGGAAAAAAATACCTCTTTCTAAACTTGCTCCTTCCTAAAGAGGCTAGCCCTAAATGGAGGAGAATATTTATAGGAGGGGGTTTCCCAAAGAGTCTAGTGGCTAGACAAATAGTGTTAGGGTTAGGGTTAGGCACTAGTTAATGGGCTTTGGGCCTATTTGGCTAACTATTGATTTATTGGTTAATCACAAGTCATGGCTTATGACTTAAAACTCTACTTAAGTCAAATAACCATACTATTAGTCAACTCTAGTCTAACTAGGGTGGCATGACCTAATCAAGACCAAACTCAACTAGGGTTAGCTCCTAGGTTAGTCTACCATGGTCATTGCTAGTCAAAGTCAACCTAGTCAACCCTTATCCAAAAAATTCCAAAATAAATTCTAAAAATTCCCATAAATTATAATAAATTATAATAAATTTAAATAACCCCAAAAATAAAAAAATTACCCTCAAACTAGAAATGTGGTAGTGACATTCGTCCTGGCCGAGCCGCATATGAGGGGTCCTCTCAGCCGCATGAAACATGCAGCCGCATGGGGATGGGCAGCCGCATAGAAATAGGCATCCGCATGCAGAGGGACAGCCGCATGGGGATGGGCAGCCGCATGCAGATGGGCAACCGCATAGGGATAGGCAGTCGCATGCAGATGGGCAGCCGCATGGGGACACGGACAGGCAGCCGCATACAGATGGGCAGTCGCATGGAGTGGTCTCGGGACTTGGTGGAGTTTGCCAGCCGTAAGGAGATTTTCTCCTCTCCGTAAGGAGATTTTCTCCTCTTTCCCATAAACACGCCATCATGTCAGTCATTATTGCGTCTTTATGTCAGAGCTGTCATGGCTGTTTTTTGTCAGAGCAGTCATCAGGGCATTAAATACAGCCGTATGTAGAGAAGAACTGTTTGAAGGCCACGTGACTTCTTTCTGAGCCGCATGGACCCCTGAACCGCATGATTCTGAGCCGCATGGGGATCCTTCTGTTGGAGCCGCATAGGTCTTTCTTTATTCTTTTCCATGCTTCTACAGGGGTGTTTGGACATTTTTTTGATGCCAGTTCCCTTTGGGATTGGGTTCAGTCTGCTCCGATTTCTTCTTAAGCTCCGGATGGAGACGAAAACAATGCTTGGATAAGTGGCCTCGTAAATGGCAGTGAGTGCAGAAGATTATGTGATTATCGTAGATAATTTGTTGGGTGTGAGTCCGGTCGGCCTGCCGCGTCTGGGAAGTGATGAGCTGCTGGAAGATTTTGAGGAGGACAACGTTGTCCAGTGCCGGTGGCGGAGGCAGAATATGTGCTGGATATCCGGCAGGCGCTGGATACGTCGCTGGTGTTGGATACATGGTAGGTGCTGGATGTGAAACTTGTGCTGGTGGTGGAATGTCATCTCTGCAGAATCTCGAGTGTTACGGTTGAGCCGGGTCGCCCTGATGAGTAAGCTGGCCTCCCTGCGTCAGCGGGGTCATGTAAGCGAAGAATCCTCCTACAACCGGTGGGGTGTTCAGGGAAACATTGTTCCTGTCTTGAGAATCCATTTACTGCAATAAAAGAAAACATTAGACGGTATGAAGATTTCAAGCAGGATGCAAGTCAAATATTCAATATAAATCAAGGACCGAGAGCAATACTGTTTTCA
>JANAVB010033420.1:12925586-12955586 GCA_029216955.1 Iris pallida
CGGATCGAGACGAAACTTGCGCCAACAGGTCCAGATCGAAATTCTGGTCTTGCATGCCAAGTTTGGTTCAATTCTGAGAAGGTCGAATCGGAACCCAATTTTTGCGGGCCCGCGACCCACTCAAACGGGCGATTTTGTACACGGCTCCTCGAAATCCAAAACTGGACATACCATTGAGTTCCTCTCCTCAAACTGAAACCATAGACATGTAGTTTGACGACTTTAGAGACCATAGACTTTGGCACGCGTTTCGGTGCAAAGCGGGTCCAACGGTGGACATCGTTTTGACCCGAAATTATAATTTTGCCCCTGTTCCAGAATTTGACTTTTGGACAGGTATTTCCTTGGTATATCTTCTTCACCGAGATCATTTTTGATGTTTATTTCAGCGTCCGAAGTTGTTTGTAGATTGTGACGTTTCTTGACTGACATTGTGATTACTTGGACTTGCCACTTTGCACCATCAGACAAGATACCTTGCACCTTACTCTGTGATTATTATATTATTATTTCAGTTGTTATTTTTAGCATTTATTTCGTGATATTTAAACTGTGCGTCCAAGTCACACTTGGGTGCAAGCGACTCTATCGGTCGTTTTTTCTTGCTTTGATTATTCTCTTGCATTGACTTAGTTTATTGACCACCCATTGATGTTGAGGTATTGGTATATCTCATACGGCCTTGACACTTGTTGTATCACGTGATGTGAGTCACATATAGGACACGTATCCGCGTAGTCGGCTGGCCACCGATACGTATGGAGCGTACGACGGATAGGGGTAACTGCCAATAGAGTTGCATGCTAGAAGACTTAGCGGTTACTAGATGTACATGTCAGTCATGGAGATGATGATACTAGGCATTGGGTGGGGAGAACTTTACCTGACGTATGGGCTTCGATTGCACTTCCCTTGTAACCCGGAAACTCCGTTGGAGATACGGGTATGAGCCTCTCAGGTTGGCCACTGTCGTTTTTGAACGTCATGCTCTTGGTCACTGGTGCCCAAGAGGGGACTATACCGGATCCTATATTCAGCCAGGGCTCATGCGTCGAAGGAATGTATCTCAACTGCATATTCACAGTAGAATGGTCAGGAACCCGATTGCATGCATACCTTTTTCTCTTATGATATTACCACAGTTTATATGGCATGGTGTTTTCTTATATCTTGCTATATCCCCTGAGGACCTGGTTATCTCTCCAGGTTTAGACGATTTTCCACAGGAGTACGGAGCGGCATTGGAGCTATCTTATATTGATGACGAGGCAGTGCCTTATGACTTCTTGTCTATTTCTTATCTGAGACGATTGTAGACATTATTTTACATCTCTTTTGTTTCTATTTTGCGGAGGTCGGACTCTGATCTTGTGAGACTATTTTTCATAGCTGTTTGGAGTGAGTATGTTCACCCGGCTATCTTTTGATACTCTTATTTATTTATTTGGACTTCATTATCTTTTGTGTTGAGCTGTAATGAAATTAGATATGTTATTCTGGGCTGTGATTATTTATTTACAGCTTATGTGCATATGCGAGGATTCTATATATTGGAGTATTCTTCGTATATGTGCAGCTATGTTCACGTACTTGGTCCTATGTATTTTGGGACTGGGTCGTTACACGTTTTTGTGGTGGCCCATACAGGTCGAATTTAATATTGTTGGGATACATGACTGTGCCCAACAAGCCTGCATATAGGAATAGGAATATCTCATCCAGAACTACTACTATCTCTTGACTTCCAATCTTTCGAAACTTTCTTGATTATTCGATTTACTTCATATCTAATCTTTCCTAATATCAAACTTATCTTCCTCGTGCCAAAAGTATGATTCTACGAAGCGGACGCACTTTTGCCTTGGCCCTCACATCTGGTGAGGAGATTACTTCGGAGGGACAGAATCCTCCCATGACTCCAGCAACACCATACCAGCCAGGACTGTCGCAGCCTACTACGACACCGACGACAGAGTCCCAGAGGTCGCAGCACCCCCAGGCAGCCAGGCTGGACAGACTACTATCATGCCACCGGGAGGGAATATACCACTGCCTCTACCACCACCATTTCCTCAGCAGTTTCCTCCACAGTCGGGACCTCAGATGCCTCTACCACCGACTGATGGGAGCCCTACTACTCAGTTTATGTATACCATGATGCAGGCTCAGTGGCAACAGACTGAGCTGATGAGACAGACGATGATGGTAGCCATGGCTAGACCTCCACCACCACCTCAAGTACCAGCACCAGCACCGGCTCTGCATCCCTATGAAGGCTCTATCAAGAATTTCACAGATATGAACCCTAAGGCCTTTAGAGGGACGTAGAAGCCATTAGAGGTGTCACAGTGGCTTATTAGTACCGAAAAGCTTCTGAAGGCATCCCAGTTGCCAGCTCGAGATTGGATGACATCAGTGGACTTACTGTTAGAAGACAATGCTCACCACTGGTGGAAGGCGAAAGAGAGACGATTAGGCACTGGGATCACCTGGAAGCAGTTCTATGATGCATTTATGAGAGATTCTTCCCTATTTATGTTCGAGATGGTCTCTATGACCAGTTCCTCCATCTGAAGCAAGGGAATATGACAGTTGATGAGTACGACTCAGAATTCAATCGCCTGAGTCGATTTCGTGCAGGATTAATCCCGACAGAATTAGAGAAGGTGAGGAGATTTCACCAGGGGCTGGCACCAGAGCTCAAGTCTTATACGACTACTCAGTCTCGAGTCTCCCATTCAGCTGTCTTAGAAGAAGCTCGTGCTCAGGAGATTCTTCGCAAGGAACATCAGCAGACATCGAGGCGTCATACACCAGCAGCTACACCAGCCCGAGCTACTCATAGTGGACCTATCAGGAGGACCACGGGATAGTACCAGCAAAGGCACACACCTTATCAGAAGCCCACCTGCAACTTTTACGGGAAGCAGGGGCATATTAGAGATGACTGTCGACTTCGTTTGGGCTTATGTTTGAGATGTGGATCAGGACAACACTTAGCCAGAGATTGTCTTGAGCAGCACGCTCTAGTTCAGGCACATCAGGCCCAGATGCCTACAGCCCCAGCACCTCGTCCACCATTACCCCCACAGAAAGCACAGTACAACAAGGCCAGAGCTCAAGGCCCAGGACAGAACCAAGGAAAGGCATTCTCTCTAGCTGTTGAGAATATAGAGACAGAGGCAGAGGTCATAGCAGGTATGGTTTTAGTTGTATCTTTTCCTGCTATTACATTATTTGATACTGGAGCCACACATTCATTTATAGCCACTAGTTTTGCCACTAGACATAGCATTCCCATCACACCCTTAACTAAGAATGTTAAAATCCTCACTGGAGGAGGAGTTGTACCTGTTAGTGGTATTTGTAGACTTTGTCCTGTAGTGATAAATGGTAGAGAGATGATGGCACGGCTTCTTGTATTCCCTATGCCGACATTTGATGTGGTTCTTGGAATGGACTGGAATTGAGCCAGCATTTCGCTCTCATAAACTGCCATAGGGGCAGTATTATCTTTAGACCACCGAATGCGGCAGAGTTTGAGTTCACCAAAGAAGACGGAGATAGTTGTGAGGCACCCACATCGGGGACTCATATGATGATGCATGACACCCCTCAGCACCCTATTATCACCGAGTTCGAGGATGTATTCCCTGAGGAGTTGCCAGGACTACCACCTGACTGAGATATTGAGTTTTCTATTGAGCTGATTCCCGGAGCCGAGCCTATTTCATCTCGAGTATATCGTTTGACACCAAAGGAGTTGGTAGAGATGAAGACGCAGATTGATGACTTATTAAAAAAGGGATTTATTCATGCCAGTGTGTCACCAAGGGGAGCACCCGTTCTTTTTGTGCCTAAGAAAGACGGGACAGTGCGCATGTGCATTGACTACAGAGCGTTGAATGCAGTAACGGTGAAGAAAAAGTATCCCTTGCCGCGTATAGACGATTTATTCGATCAACTAAGTAGAGCAAAAGTATTCCCCAAGTTTGACTTATGATCGGGCTATCACCAATTGAAGGTTAGGAAGGAAGATATTGCCAAGACGGCTTTTCGATCAAGGTATGGACACTACGAGTTCTTGGTCATGCCTTTCGGTTTGACCAATGCTCCCACAGTTTTCATGAATTTAATGAACAAGATCTTTCACCAGTACTTGGACAAATTTGTAGTAGTCTTTATAGACGATATCTTGATTTACTCCAAAAGTCAAGAGGAGCATGAGCAGCATCTACGGATAGTTTTGGGAACATTGAGGAACGAGAGACTCTTTGCGAAGCTTAGCAAGTGTGATCTCTTTCTTAAGGAGGTATCATTCCTTGGTCACATTGTTACAGGTGATGGTATATCAGTGGACCCAGAGAAGATCACAACAGTCAAATCATGGCCCGCTCCCACAACAGCTTCTGAAGTGAGAAGTTTCCTCGGACTTGCGGGTTACTACCGACGGTTCGTAGAAGATTTCTCTCGAACAGCGGGGCCCATGACTCGATTGACTTACAAGGATCAGGAGTTTTTATGGACAGAAAAGTGTCAAGCCGCTTTTGACGAGTTGAAGAAGCGATTGACCACAGCACCGATCTTGACACTACCATCGGGCCCAGGAGGATTTGTGATCTACAGCGACGCATCCGGGAAGGGATTATGATGTGTATTGATGTAGCATATTCGGGTAGTAGCATATGCATCTCGACAATTGAGAGTGCATGAGAAGAATTATCCGACCCACGATCTAAATGTCACGACCCGCACCCTAGAGTTAGGGCACGAGAACGTAACAACGCCCAGCCTACGCCGCAGTGTCGGCGGTAGAACGCTGTCCTAGATCTCAATGCATCTAACAGTATAAGACTAAACAGTTTATACTCCCCGAATGGGGGTGACATAGCAGATACAGCCTCAATCACATCTAAGGTAGAGCATGATATGGATAGATAAAACATGAAATCCAAAAGAGATACAGGAGATAGAAGTCTAAGTGTCTAAGATACATAAACCCAGAAATACATCTCAAAACTCAAATACAGATACAGTAATCCACAAAGTAAATACAACTCCAGACAAAATGAAATAACTACCTAAACAACCCCTACTGTGTCTCCTCTAGGCTAGCAGGCAATCCTAGGCCATCTGTAAAATTTATCAACAGGTCCAGTCAGGACAGGAGCGAACACAATACATCTCAATAGTTCATAGCAGGTTAGAAAATATATTCATGCAGTAAAGTAAGATACAAGTACTGAAAGAAGTACAGTATGTAAACAGAGAGAGAAAGCTGTAATAGAAATATCTACTATAAGTAAAGAGCTACCAGTGACTAGTGATTTAGAGAACAAAGTCGACATATGAACGGCTTGATTGTACATGGCTATACTAAAGAGACGTACATGGCTATTCTACTTTGGAATTGTTCACATGGCCATTTATACTCCCCCGTACCCCCAATTAATACACAAGGATCCAATCAAGTTATGTTATATGATGCTATGTAACAGTCTCCGAAGGGTAGTAGACCCCGAAGGTGATAGACCCCGAAGGTGATACATAGTAGTCCCATAAATGGGATAAGGATTCTAGGAAGGCTCTACGATCATAAAAGTATATGTCGTAAGTGATCAAAGAACCAATGAAGCATATGATACGCCATATAAGTGAAACGCACAGAACATGTAGTACCCGATGCTCCCTAAGGATAACATCTCAAGAAGGGATCCATATAGTACCAATCTGTGTGACCAACGTGACAGTACAAGTAAAGTAATCTACTGCAGGAAATAATTCTAAGCAGGATATGAAATGATCAGAGAATGTACTCGCCTCGATAACCTGAACAACTGATAAGTATAGGGGGTCCAACTGAAGCCACAGAGTCCTATTTAAAGCAACACAGGTTACAAGGTGTCTGGCTCCTAATTAGAACAGCACAAGTCACAACATGTCCAGAAGGGTAATATAAAGTACTACAATGCATTCTACATGAATCTAGGTCAAACTAGGCTAAAGTCAACCCTTGGTCAACTCTGGTCAACTGCACTAGTCAAATTAGGTCAAACTAGGTCATGTCCTAACCCAGTAAGTCTTACTAGGCCTAACCAAGACTATCCTAGCAAGCACACATCAATAAAAGGCTATACAAGCCAACATACACCCAACTCTATATAGCATGCAATTATTCAATACTCAAATAGGCAAGAATTCACATTGGATATACACTAGGTAATCTATTACTTTAAGCTATATATGTCTACACATATATACACACGCATATATTGGTATTCAACATTAGGTCTATAATCATGGCATTTCAAATGATTATATAAACTTATATATTACAACACAATATGCTAACATATATATAATATACATACATAGCTAAGTTAACTATATTCATAAATACTTATTTAAGAGGCTATGTGTGTGTATGTGAACATGGCAAAGGGGCAAGTGAGGGTTAAATGGGCATACATAGTGTATACATATCAAAGAGTGTCAAAGTGTAAGTGAACAATGTGTCAAGTGTGATAGTGTCAACATAGTGTAAGGGGGTACATGAGGTAATATAGGATTTGTGTTAACATAGAACATTATATCTCATTAACTTGTATATTGCATGCATTACATCTATTATTATATTACATTCATGCTTGCATTCATTCATCATTCATTTATTCTCTTACACTACTATATGCACCATACATTACATACTATAGAACCTACATATTCATTACAAGCCATACTTATACATGCTTACATTAGATAGGATACTTACACCTCATACATTATTTATTTAACCATTTACTCATGCTTGCATTCTTTATTTAATTACATAATGTATATATATTAACATGGGTTAAAATCAAATAGAATATTATATTACACACGAGGGTACACAAAATGCATATGCCGAATAGTAACTCCTACTAATAATTAATACTGTACCATCTCAGCATGAATTAAAATCTAGGATTAAAGTATGTTATAGATCTGTGTTAGCATTCCGAAACTTCAAACGGATCACGTTTTCGTTTCCGGAAACTCCCGGAATCGCAAAAACACCGAGAACGCGTTTGTCTTTCATACAGCTGACACTCAAATAATTCTCTAAAAAGTTACAGAAAGAATTAGGCCTAATAATATATGTTTTTGGAAAGCTAACTTCAATATCCTTCTTTTAAAAAAAACGGGAGATTAAACCGAGCTTTGAGCTAGAAGTTATGACATTTCTAAGTTATGGCTGAAATTAAAAACGTGGATAAAAAATCAAAACGGATTTGGGTAGTTTGAGACAAAAGAACACAAATATATAACATAATATATCAAGAACTCACTCTCTACACTAATATATATATATGAGACACTATAGAACACATCTCCAATACAAAATATGAGATTAAACATGTAATAATTCATTTATACATAACAACAACATATAGTGTGTCCAAATTTGAGATTTTTCCACATGGACACAACCACAACACAAAGGACACTCCTATGACCTCCAAATGGACACGAAATGGACACAAATGGAGATACAACCATGGGGGTTATTCCTATGGGTTCAAAATAGACCTATATGCATGAGGAAATGAAAAGGAGAAGGGATTTATACCTCCCAGTAGATGGAATCGAAGAAAAGCCTTCCCGGAGCGACACCGACACGTAGAGATTCCAAAAGGACACGAACGAGCTCTGAATCCTCCCAAACTTGGGTAGCTTCCTCCTTGGCTAGAATGGAGAAGGAAAGAAGAAGATTTGGTGGTGAAATAGAATGATTTGGTGGAGAAATTGCTAGGGATTGCTCTCTAGGAATTTGGGGAAGAACAAGAGAGAGAAAAATAGATGGATAATGACAAATGGGAGGCTCAACCATATCCTTATTGTGGCTGGCCATAAAAGTGATTTTGTCCTATTAGAAAAAGTCCAAAAGCCCCTTTTCTAGTCTATTTACTAATACATTGGTAAGGGGTTAAGTCGGGGGTAGTTTGGTCAATCCTAAAACACTAATCCATATTAATACTAACCAAAATAATTAGTCTAGTCACTAACTAAAATTAATATCATGTGGACTAAAATTAATATTATGTGGGCCATGCCTAACTAGTGTGTGGGTCCGCTAGAGTCAAAACTACCCCGGGTCCTCGATACAAGTCGGAATGAGTTGAAATTCGAACACGACTCAAATAACCCCAAAACAATATCATAAATAATAAAATAACATCAAAATAATTCAAAGAGGTCAAATGCAAAAATATTTTTAGGCAAAAAATGACATTAAAATATCATAATCAAATGGTTAGGCTCTAGGTCAAACAGTCTCTAGGGTTTCACTAGCAAAACGTCAAAACCACAAGTCATTGATTTAAATAATTTTAAAATAATTTAAAATCACCAAAAATCATATCATGAATTAAATATCATTATTAAAATAATTATAAATACAAAATTTTAAAATTACCCTCATTTGGGAAACTGGGTGCTACACTAGAGCTCGCAGCGATTATCTTTGCTTTGAAGCTATGGAGACACTACTTGTATGGCGAGAAGGTTGATATCTACACTGATCATAAGAGCCTCAAGTATGTGTTCACACAAAAGGAGTTAAATATGCGACAGCGACGTTGGTTAGAGTTGATGAAGGATTATGAGATTGATCTTCATTATCATCCAGGCAAGGCTAATGTCGTGGCAGACGCATTGAGCCGTAAGCCCATGGCACACTTTTTGACTACACAGAAGGAATTGATTAGAGACTTGGAGCAGCTTGGTATTGAGGTCGTATTGCCGGGAGCAGACGGCGTATTAGCCAACCTTCAAGTGAAATCATCATTGGTAGAGCGCATCAAGGCAGCATTGCCCAATGATGCTAGATTTCGACGGCTGAAGGAGAGGACTGAAGCAGAAGAGCAGACAGGATTGAGGATCCACACCGATGGGACATTACGATATGGTGATCGCATTTATGTTCCCAATGGAGATCTACGACAGGAGCTGATGGCAGAGGCTCACAGTTTGACTTACTCTATTCATCCCGGAGGGACCAAGATGTATCGTGACTTACGACAGTATTATTGGTGGCATGGAATAAAGCGAGAGATAGCTCGTTTCGTTGCCAAGTGCTTGGCATGTCAACAAGTTAAGGCAGAACACCAGAGGACGGCCGGATTATTGCAGCCACTACCCATTCTCGAGTGGAAGTGGGAGCACATTACTATAGATTTCGTCATGGGTTTTCCTCAGAGTCCTAGGGGATGTGATGCAGTATAGGTGATTGTTGATAGACTTACGAAGTCAGCCCATTTCTTGCCTTTTAGAGTGGGCCAGTCGACAGAGGTACTGGCGGAGATGTATATAGAGCAGATTGTGAGATTACACGGTGTGCCTGTTAGTATTGTGTCAGACCGTGATTCGAGATTTACCTCACATTTTTGGAGGAGCATGCAAGAGAGTTTGGGCACCCGATTGAAGTTTAGCACATCGTATCATCCACAGACAGACGGCCAGTCGGAGCATACCATTCAGACGCTAGAGGATATATTGAGAGCGTGTATGCCTGATTTTGGCGGTTCGTGGCAGGACCATCTTCATCTTGTTGAGTTTTTCTACAACAATAGCTATCAAGCGAGCATTCAGATGGCTCCGTTTGAGGCATTATATGGTTGGAAGTGTCGGTCTCCTGTTTGTTGGAGCGACATAGGAGAGCGGCAGCTATTGGGTCCCGAGTTGGTCTTGAGCACAGTGGAGACAGTGAAGAAGATTCATGAGCACCTGCGAGCAGCGCAGGATCGTCAGAAGCAGTGGGCAGATAATCGTCGTCGAACTTTGGAGTTCAAAGAAGGCGACCATGTATTCTTGAAGATATCCCCCACTAGAGGCACGATTCGATTCGGAGGACGTGGCAAGTTGAGTCCAAGGTACATCGGCCCTTTCGATGTCTTGGAACGTGTTGGAGAGGTTGCTTATAGATTGGCCTTGCCACCGTCGCTAGAGGGAGTACATGACGTATTCCACGTATCTCAGTTGAGGAGGTACGTGGCAGACAGCAATCATGTGCTTGATCACTCCGAGATCACGGTTGGACCAAGTTTGTCGTACGAAGAGCAACCAGTAGGTATCCTCGATCGTCGAGTGAAAGTGTTGCGGAATCAATCTATTCCGTTGGTTCGCGTGGCATGGAATAATCACTCGCCAGGGGAGTCTACTTGGGAGCGCGAGGACGACATCCAAAATCGCTACCCGTATTTGTTCGTAAACGAAGGTATGTCTTGCAGTTGATTTTTTAAATTGCTATTAAATCCCTTGCATTGCATTGGACCCCCGACATTAGTTTAATTTCGAGGACAAAATTTTCTTTAAGTTGGGTAGGATGTAAACCCCCAATATTTTCTAAATTATTTTAGTGCCTTAAAAATTATTTTTCTATATTATTTAGAATTTATTTGGTATACGTACGTAAATATAAATGCATGTGTGTACGTATTATATGTGTACTTGTTAATATTCTATTAAATAAGGAATAATATAAATTCTAGGATTTTTAGAAATTATTTATAAATTTTTTGGAATTTTTGCCTAATGTATATATATATTTACTTAGTTGGTATATATATATATATATATATATATATATATATATATATATATATATATATATATATATATATATATATATATATATAATGGTTGTGAAAAAAAAAGATGTGAGGCTCGGCCACACCCAGTAGGGGGCGGCGGACAAGCCTCTGTTCAAGTGAACAATTGTTAAGAAAAGGAAAAAAAGAAAAAAAAAGTAAATCCCACCCACTATTAGTGGGCGGGCCCCACCAATTGAAAAGCTTGCTGTGGAAAGCACAGCTCTCGCGTATAAGCCCGACCCATGGGAACCATCAACTACAAAACCTATTAGTATTTGGTTTTAGTTAGAAGTAGTTATAAATATAACTTTTTCTACAAGCCTCAAAACCCTAATCTTCCAAAACGAAAGTTGAAGCTGATTATACCCCCTTCGCCCACGACTTTGTTTCACCAGCGATGGAGCTTTGTGCACGACGAACGGAGCATCGGAAGTTAGCCCCGCGTCACCCACGGAGCAGTTTTCCCACTTAAGGCACCCCACTTCTCTACGATGTAACTTTTTACTCGTAGTACCGATTTTTGATTCGTAAGATTTTCTGGAAAGTAGACTTGACCCTCTTCAATATCCTCCAGATGGATTTCGAAACAACCCATCGACTTGCTCGAAAAATTGAGACGAAGTTGGAGAAAAACCCACTTTTCTGAATATTAAAAACTGTTTTGAAACGTCAACTTGTCGACCACTTTTCTCGCTGTCCATTAAACTTTTGTAAAAACTAATTGAAAACAGTCGTTAACAATATAACCGAGAATAGAACGTAACTTTTTGATAGAAGTTTCGGTTAATATGTAGGAAGAAATCTGTATGTGAAGTTGTCGAAAAAACTGGTTTCTAAATCACAAAAATTCTAGAATTTTGACCGACACGACGTACGCCCCGACAAACCAGGCGACGTGGTCGTGCACTATACCCATCGAAAGGCGCGTATGGACGTTGCGGACATGTGGGAACTGACGGAACTCAGTTTCGTCGCGTGTGCGCGACGAAATCAACGCGTATCTGTCGAGATACCCCCGTATCGACGTTTGTAAACTTGCCCATAACTTCGTGTACAGTCGTCGGATCGAGACGAAACTTGTGCCAACAAGTCCGGATCGAAATTCTGGTCCTGCATGCCAAGTTTGGTTCAATTCTGAGAAGGTCGAATCGGAACCCAATTTTTGCGGGCCCGCGACCCACTCAAACGGGCAATTTTGTACACGGCTCCTCGGAATCCAAAACTGGATATACCGTTGAGTTCCTCTCCTCAAACTGAAACCGTAGACATGTAGTTTGACGACTTTAGAGACCATAGACTTTGGCACGCGTTTCTGTGCAAAGCAGGTCCAACGGCGGACATCGTTTTGACCCGAAATTATGATTTTGCCCCTGTTCCAGAATTTGACTTTTGGACAAACATTTTCTAGGTATATCTTCTTCACCGAGATCATTTTTGATGTTTGTTTCAGTGTCCGGAGTTGTTTGGAGATTGTGATGTTTCTTGACTGACATTGTGAATACTTGGACTTGCCACTTTGCACCATCATGAAAGATACCTTGTGTAAGCCCCCTGAATTTCTGGAATTTTTTTCGAATTTCCTAAATGATTTATTCTCGATAATTAATTTTTATTTAATTAGTTATTATCATTTAATGCTCTTTACCGTGACTTGGAATTCTAGAGCATCAGGGATGCCAGTCTCTGGAAACTTTCTTCTTGAAGTTTGTAGTAGACGAGATTACCTTCATGTTGATATATGGTGTCCCATCCAAACTCGTTCCCTTGTGCTCCTTTTGTATCGCGCAACTTCGGGTCAAATTAGACCAATTTGTCATGCCTGATCTACTCGAGACGCTCTTCACCCCTGACCTTCGTGTCCCACTCAGACACTCCATTTTGTGCTCTATTTCCTTCGCACAACTTTCGGTTCAATTTAGGCCAATTAATTATCTGCCGTAAAACCTGACTTAAATTCCAATTTAATTTCCGGGCCCGACATCGGTCCAATCCAGTCGACCCAATATATGGCTCTGGCCTGTTTTGAGCCAACTATGCAGGTGTCACTTGCGTGCCACAATTTCGATCTCCCTTGTGCTCCTATTTCATCCATGAATTAATTTGCTTAATTTATTATTTTGATTAAATATTGGCCTCGACCTTGTCCAACTTGGCCCAACGCCCAACCCAGTTTAGTGTGGGCCCTGTCATGACTGCCCATACATCCCACTAGTGTTCTCCTATTTTTGCCTACTCGAAAATATAATTCTTTTATTTTATATTATTATCTCTTTCTCTCTCTATGTATATATACCTACGTGTATACATGTGTTACATCTCTCCTCTCACTCATGTACACTTCCCATACAAAGAGAAACCCCCTCACCCCACACTCAGCCGAACCCCCCTCTCTCTTTTCTTCTTCATGAAGTAAACCCATCTCTCTCTTTCTCTCTCTTCTATATTTAATATATATACACACACACACACACATACATTAAGTATCTCCCTCTCTCATTTAATATCTTTCTCTCTCTCTTTACAAACACCTCACTCTCTCCTCTCCCCACGTGAGCACACCCCCTCTCCCCATGCATCAGCCGAACACAAACCCCCCCCTCTCTCTAAATATCTCTTTCTCTCTCCCTCCTTATATAATATATACACACACTTATATATATTATATATAATCTCACTCTCTCTCTCTCACCCATTCCCTCACATCACTCTCTCCCTCTTCCCAGCACACGCAAACCCCCCTACCCGTACTGGTACAGCCCCCCCCCTTTTTCCTCTTCTTCATCATCATCATCATCTCTCTCTCTCCTTCTCACTTCTCCTTCTTCTTCCTCAACTCCTTCTTCTTAGTCTTCTTCTTCTTCTTCTTCTTCTTCTTCAAGAGAAGGACACACCACCATCACCATTGTCATCACCTACACCGCCACAACCATCATCCCACTCTCGCCACCTCAGCTCGCTGCTCGCCTGGTCGCCCGCACCACAGCCGCCGCCGCCGTGGTCGGCCTGGGCCGCCCCCACGTGCGCGAGCGCAGCTGCAGCAGCAGCTCGCAGCAAGGTGCGACAGCGCACGCGCACAGCAGCAGGCCGCGCGCCGCCCCGGCCACCGCCGCCGCCGGCGAGCCCCCCACGGCTGCGCGCGAGCCGGGCGCACCCCTGGGCGAGCTCCCCTTCGCCGTCATCCTCTTCTCCGACGAGCCACGTACCCGATTCGTGCGTTTTGGACGAAATCCCGTCGACGCGCGCGCGGGTTGAATCCAGAAATGGAGTTTCGGGACAGCAACTTCGTGCCGATTTTCTGGAGAATCCGACCGTTGGATCGGCGATTTCTTCGCTCCGTCGCAATCTCGGTATATACCCCTTCACCCCTGTCAAATTTCACCCGTTAATTTCGTCGTTTGATACATCAAAACCGGCCACCAAGTTGACGTTTTAATTTGTACTGTTTTTGGACAGTTTCGTGATGCCAACTTCGCGGGTTCGTATCTTCGCCGTCGCAGCTTCGTTTTGCGCACCGTCAGTTCTGGTGCACAGCTGGTATAACCCTTTTCCTGCCCCCTTTAGATTTCATTTCAGTTTGAGCTTGTTAGGTCGGTCGAATTCGACGCCAAAGTTGGCCGTTCGAATTCTTAGTGTTGCACTTGTAAAATTCCATTTTTGAACCCGGGACTCCGGATTCAATTTCTGACACCACCAGTAGACTCGTGGCGTCGTTCTGGTATGTTTTCATATAAAGTTTGCTTGATTTGGAGAACATGGGCCCTGGCACGCATTTCGGTGCAAAGCGGGTCCCACTTTCTGAGTCAACGGGACTTTTTGACGCCGGCTCATCGGAATCCAATTCCGGATATACCGTTGAGTTCGTATCGTCATTCTGGACTCGTTGACATATAATTTGCTGAGTTTTGAGGACATTGGCTGCGACACGCTTTTCCGTGCAAATCGGTTTCCAATGTCCGGGTCAACGGACCAATTTGAGATCGGGTCAACGGAATCCAATTCTGGATATACCGTTGGGTTCGTATCGTCATTCTGGATTCGTGGACATATAATTTGTTAGATTTTGTGCACTTTTATTTCGGCACGTTTTTCGGTGCAAAGTGTGTCCAACGGCGGACATCATTTTGGTCCGAAATTACAGTTTTGCTCTTGTGTCCAAATTAGACTTTTGGACAGGCAATCCTAGCTGATTTGACCATTCTGGACACGTTGGTGATGTTAGTTTCATCATCCGACAACATCTGTATATTTCTTCCCTTTTTGTGTCACCCTATTATTATAATATTTTCTCCTTCTGGTTGTTTTAGAGACCCGTCGATTTCAGTGATTTCTAAATCACTGAAATTCATAAGTTGACCTTGTAGAGGTTTATAGAGACTAGCTTGACCATGGTTGACTACTTTGACTAGACGTCGAAGTAGAGTCAACAGTTGACCTAGGTTTGATCAGACTTGACCAACTTGACTTTTTGACCAAAGTCAACTGTAGGTCAACCATTGACCTGTTTAACCTAGATTAGACTTAGGGTTGACCAGTTGACCAAAGTCAACTATACGTCAACCTTGACCCAGTTTGTCTTAGATTGACCTAGATGTTAGTATGTCTTTTGACCCTGATCAGCTCTTGTATTATTTTATCTTTAGGTCTGTGGCTTTACTCTGAACCCTGATTCATATTGACAGCAGGACCCCAGGCGAGTACATTCTCTGATAATAATTCTGTTTTATGATATCGTTTTTGTTTCTAGTATTTAGTGTAGATATCCTTGTTCTCTTGACACATTGTTCACACGGATTGGTATTTGTTGGATCCCGTCATAAGATGTTATTCCTCTTATATATGGTATGCCTTGTGCAAGTCTTCATTGTTTTCTTGTTCATAGTATAGACACGATTCCTGTGAAGGAGAGCTACTTCACAGAGAATGCGTGTCATGACGTGTCATGACTGGATCCACTATATTAGTCAGGGATGGGGGTGTTAGCGTAGATATGTGATCAATACCCCACAGATATTGTATCATCATTGTATAGTGTTAATCATACACTCACGTATGATTAGCCAGGCCAAACATTGTATCAAGTTCTAAGCCGGTCACATGTTGAAACTAGTGCTAAACTCACATAGATATAGTTCCAGATTCTTGTACATGATTTATACTATTTTCCCTGTTCTTACATTCAGTTACAGTCTTGACATGCCTTACCATGATTCATGTACACATTATTTACCTCGTATATTCTCTCTATTTACTGCTACATTTTCAATATCGTCTAATTAGAACTGTTATTTGAGATTTGTGCTCGTTCCGCTCCTGACTGGATACGTTATGAAAATTTTAGGAGTAGTTGTGCCCTCATTATTGGACTTCATGATGTTGCTAGCTGAGGTGGATCTCACTATTCTTCTATGTGAGTTGCCTGGTAGTTATCCTTAGTTAGTCTTGTTGTTCCTTCTTTATTTCCTGTCTTATGATCATTGTAGATTCTAGTTGTTCTAGTGATATTGTTATTATTTCTTGTCTAATCTTCCTTAGTTTTCGAGTTGTGACATGAGTACATTTCATAGTTATGGATCTTAGAAATTGTAGTTAGTATAGTATACTTGACAGCGTTCTACCGCCGATACCGCGGCGTAGGCTGGGCGTGGCCCACATATTCGTACCCGTATATCCGGGTGCGGGTCGTGACACGTTTTTAGTGGTGGCCCATGCAGGTCAGTCTTTGCAATTAATGCGAAGTCGTGGTAGTACTTGAGCTTTTCTGTACTACTGCGAGCCTGCCCTAGGATTAAGGTTGAGACATGGAATATTTTAGGATTTGGTACTCAGTCACGTATTAGGAACTCTTGGTAGATTCAAGGGATGACCCCTGGGAATCTTATTTCAAACTTTCGAAACTTTTTCTATTTGTTCCTGTTCGTCCTAATTTCTGAAATAACTGTCCGTATCAAACTTTATTCCTTCTTGGGATGAGTTTGTGGACCCCCGAGGGAAGTGATAAGTTGGATTTGTATATCATCTAGGTTGGGGAGAGAATGTGATTTATCAACCTCGTATCATGGTCGAGGTTTGTTTTAGATTATATTTCACCATTTTCTATCTTGACCTAGGTAGTACACTCGGGACTTTCCCTGAGATTTTCCTCTGAACCCTATCTCGGAAGTTGTTTCCGTTGTTTCTATTAACTTACCCTTGACTACTTGTTGAAAATTTTAAATCTTACTATTCGTTGTTGACCTTTAATTTTGTTTAGGAAAATTCTTTTAAGAATTGAGTTAAGATATCCTGATAAACATATTTTGGACGAGGACGATGAGAACAGTAAGTGTCTACTTTATTTATGGAGTTTAGAATTTATCGCAGTCATATTAGCTAGCGAGACAAGGACATGGAGCCTGATTTGGATATACTATCCTAGTTATGTCATTTAGATTCTCTTGCAGCCATACCGGTTGGCGTGGTAAGGAATCTAGATGACATGATTATAGGGTGTATACCATAGTTATGGACTTCATTGTTTATTACCGCTATGCTTACTGGCGTGGCGAAAATTCTGGCAACATGATTTGGGATAGACGTATATGGTTATCAGGTCGTATCTTAAATTGATTCACTTCTTTTACCAATTGAGCAAGATAATTCCTACCATTATTTCTTGTTTATCATTATTTTTTCTCCCATCGCATAATGATTTTCTCATCTTACCGTCATTTCCTTTGCCTTGTTTAGCTATGTCTTGATTACACAAATCACCCCGTACTTGAACTTCATTTATATCTTCAATTCTCCTAATCGTCTCTAAAATGGTGCCCCAATGACTTGGCTTATTTCTGAAATCATGCACATATGATTTTGTTCATATCATGATTCTATCGTGCCAAAATCCATCATCGTGCCTGAACAATTTTGAATCGATTATCTTGATCGTGCAAACTTGTCATTCTATGATCGTGCCCAAGTTTTTGCCTAAAACTTTCTATCTTGTTTTACCCCTACTACAACCTTAATTTCGAGGACGAAATTTTTATAAGGTGGGTAGGATGTAAGCCCCCTGAATTTCTGGAATTTTTTTCGAATTTCCTAAATGATTTATTCTCGATAATTAATTTTTGTTTAATTAGTTATTATCATTTAATGCTCTTTACCGTGACTTGGAATTCTAGAGCATCAGGGATGCCAGTCTCTGGAAACTTCCTTCTTGAAGTTTGTAGTAGACGAGATTACCTTCATGTTGATATATGGTGTCCCATCCAAACTCGTTCCCTTGTGCTCCTTTTGTATCGCGCAACTTCGGGTCAAATTAGACCAATTAATCATTGATTAATTATTCCCACTTTTATTTTTGATCTTCGTATGCGCGTTGCCGTGACTTTTAATTTAGGAGCACCAGACCTGTCATTTTCTCGAAACCAATTTGTCATGCCTGATCTACTCGAGACGCTCTTCACCCCTGACCTTCGTGTCCCACTCAGACACTCCATTTTGTGCTCTATTTCCTTCGCACAACTTTCGGTTCAATTTAGGCCAATTAATTATCTGCCGTAAAACCTGACTTAAATTCCAATTTAATTTCCGGGCCCGACATCGGTCCAATCCAGTCGACCCAATATATGGCTCTGGCCTGTTTTGAGCCAACTATGCAGGTGTCACTTGCGTGCCACAATTTCGATCTCCCTTGTGCTCCTATTTCATCCATGAATTAATTTGCTTAATTTATTATTTTGATTAAATATTGGCCTCGACCTTGTCCAACTTGGCCCAACGTCCAACCCAGTTTAGTGTGGGCCCTGTCATGACTGCCCATACATCCCACTAGTGTTCTCCTATTTTTGCCTACTCGAAAATATAATTCTTTTATTTTATATTATTATCTCTTTCTCTCTCTATGTATATATACCTACGTGTATACATGTGTTACATCTCTCCTCTCACTCATGTACACTTCCCACACAAAGAGAAACCCCCTCACCCCACACTCAGCCGAACCCCCCTCTCTCTTTTCTTCTTCATGAAGTAAACCCATCTCTCTCTTTCTCACTCTTCTATATTTAATATATATACACACACACACATATACATTAAGTATCTCCCTCTCTCATTTAATATCTTTCTCTCTCTCTTTACAAACACCTCACTCTCTCCTCTCCCCACGTGAGCACACCCCCTCTCCCCATGCATCAGCCGAACACAAACCCCCCCCTCTCTCTAAATATCTCTTTCTCTCTCCCTCCTTATATAATATATACACACACTTATATATATTATATATAATCTCACTCTCTCTCTCTCACCCATTCCCTCACATCACTCTCTCCCTCTTCCCAGCACACGCAAACCCCCCTACCCGTACTGGTACAGCCCCCCCCTTTTTCCTCTTCTTCATCATCATCATCATCTCTCTCTCTCCTTCTCACTTCTCCTTCTTCTTCCTCAACTCCTTCTTCTTAGTCTTCTTCTTCTTCTTCTTCTTCTTCTTCAAGAGAAGGACACACCACCATCACCATTGTCATCACCTACACCGCCACAACCATCATCCCACTCTCGCCACCTCAGCCCGCTGCTCGCCTGGTCGCCCGCACCACAGCCGCCGTCGCCGTGGTCGGCCTGGGCCGCCCCCACGTGCGCGAGCGCAGCTGCAGCAGCAGCTCGCAGCAAGGTGCGACAGCGCACGCGCACAGCAGCAGGCCGCGCGCCGCCCCGGCCACCGCCGTCGCCGGCGAGCCCCCCACGGCTGCGCGCGAGCCGGGCGCACCCCTGGGCGAGCTCCCCTTCGCCGTCATCCTCTTCTCCGACGAGCCACGTACCCGATTCGTGCGTTTTGGACGAAATCCCGTCGACGCGCGCGCGGGTTGAATCCAGAAATGGAGTTTCGGGACAGCAACTTCGTGCCGATTTTCTGGAGAATCCGACCGTTGGATCGACGATTTCTTTGCTCCGTCGCAATCTCGGTATATACCCCTTCACCCCTGTCAAATTTCACCCGTTAATTTCGTCGTTTGATATATCAAAACCGGCCACCAAGTTGACGTTTTAATTTGTACTGTTTTTGGACAGTTTCGTGACGCCAACTTCGCGGGTTCGTATCTTCGCCGTCGCAGCTTCGTTTTGCGCACCGTCAGTTCCGGTGCACAGCTGGTATAACCCTTTTCCTGCCCCCTTTAGATTTCATTTCAGTTTGAGCTTGTTAGGTCGGTCGAATTCGACGCCAAAGTTGGCCGTTCGAATTCTTAGTGTTGCACTTGTAAAATTCCATTTTTGAACCCGGGACTCCGGATTCAATTTCTGACACCACCAGTAGACTCGTGGCATCGTTCTGGTATGTTTTCATATAAAGTTTGCTTGATTTGGAGAACATGGGCCCTGGCACGCATTTCGGTGCAAAGCGGGTCCCACTTTCTGAGTCAACGGGACTTTTTGACGCCGGCTCATCGGAATCCAATTCCGGATATACCGTTGAGTTCGTATCGTCATTCTGGACTCGTTGACATATAATTTGCTGAGTTTTGAGGACATTGGCTCCGACACGCTTTTCCGTGCAAATCGGTTTCCAATGTCCGGGTCAACGGACCAATTTGAGATCGGGTCAACGGAATCCAATTCTGGATATACCGTTGGGTTCGTATCGTCATTCTGGATTCGTGGACATATAATTTGTTAGATTTTGAGCACTTTTATTTCGGCACGTTTTTCGGTGCAAAGTGTGTCCAACGGCGGACATCATTTTGGTCCGAAATTACCGTTTTGCTCTTGTGTCCAAATTAGACTTTTGGACAGGCAATCCTAGCTGATTTGACCATTCTGGACACGTTGGTGATGTTAGTTTCATCATCCGACAACATCTGTATATTTCTTCCCTTTTTGTGTCACCCTATTATTATAATATTTTCTCCTTCTGGTTGTTTTAGAGACCCGTCGATTTCAGTGATTTCTAAATCACTGAAATTCATAAGTTGACCTTGTAGAGGTTTGTAGAGACTAGCTTGACCATGGTTGACTACTTTGACTAGACGTCGAAGTAGAGTCAACAGTTGACCTAGGTTTGATCAGACTTGACCAACTTGACTTTTTGACCAAAGTCAACTGTAGGTCAACCATTGACCTGTTTAACCTAGATTAGACTTAGGGTTGACCAGTTAACCAAAGTCAACTATACGTCAACCTTGACCCAGTTTGTCTTAGATTGACCTAGATGTTAGTATGTCTTTTGACCCTGATCAGCTCTTGTATTATTTTATCTTTAGGTCTGTGGCTTTACTCTGAACCCTGATTCATATTGACAGCAGGACCCCAGGCGAGTACATTCTCTGATAATAATTCTGTTTTATGATATCGTTTTTGTTTCTAGTATTTAGTGTAGATATCCTTGTTCTCTTGACACATTGTTCACACGGATTGGTATTTGTTGGATCCCGTCATAAGATGTTATTCCTCTTATATATGGTATGCCTTGTGCAAGTCTTCATTGTTTCCTTGTTCATAGTATAGACACGATTCCTGTGAAGGAGAGCTACTTCACAGAGAATGCGTGTCATGACGTGTCATGACTGGATCCACTATATTAGTCAGGGATGGGGGTGTTAGCGTAGATATGTGATCAATACCCTACAGATATTGTATCATCATTGTATAGTGTTAATCATACACTCACGTATGATTAGCCAGGCCAAACATTGTATCAAGTTCTAAGCCGGTCACATGTTGAAACTAGTGCTAAACTCACATAGATATAGTTCCAGATTCTTGTACATGATTTATACTATTTTCCCTGTTCTTACATTCAGTTACAGTCTTGACATGCCTTACCATGATTCATGTACACATTATTTACCTCGTATATTCTCTCTATTTACTGCTACATTTTCAATATCGTCTAATTAGAACTGTTATTTGAGATTTGTGCTCGTTCCGCTCCTGACTGGATACGTTATGAAAATTTTAGGAGTAGTTGTGCCCTCATTATTGGACTTCATGATGTTGCTAGCTGAGGTGGATCTCACTATTCTTCTATGTGAGTTGCCTGGTAGTTATCCTTAGTTAGTCTTGTTGTTCCTTCTTTATTTCCTGTCTTATGATCATTGTAGATTCTAGTTGTTCTAGTGATATTGTTATTATTTCTTGTCTAATCTTCCTTAGTTTTCGAGTTGTGACATGAGTACATTTCATAGTTATGGATCTTAGAAATTGTAGTTAGTATAGTATACTTGACAGCGTTCTACCGCCGATACCGCGGCGTAGGCTGGGCGTGGCCCACGTATTCGTACCCGTATATCCGGGTGCGGGTCATGACACCTTGCCACCTTACTCTGTGATTATTATATTCTTATTTTCAGTTGTTATTTTTAGCATTTTATTTTGTGATATTTAAACTGTGCGTCTAAGTCACACTTGGGTTCAAGCGACTCTATCGGTCGTTTTTCTTGCTTTGATTTATTCTCTTGTATTGACTTAGTTTATTGACCACCCATTGATGTTGAGGTATTGGTATATCTCATACGGCCTTGACACTTATTGTATCACGTGATGTGAGTCACATATAGGACACGTATCTGCGTAGTCGGCTGGCCGCCGATACGTATGGAGCGTGCGACGGATAGGGGGAACTGCCAATAGAGTTGCATGCTAGAAGACTTGGCGGTTACTAGAGGTACATGTCAGACATAGAGATGATGATACTCGGCATTGGGTGGGGGGAACATTACCTGACGTATGGGCTTCGATTGCACTTTCCTTGTAACCCGGAAGCTCCGTTGGAGATACGGGGATGAGCCTCTCAGGTTGGCCACTGTCGTTTTTGAACGTCATGCTCTTGGTCACTGGTGCCCAAGAGGGGACTATACCGGATCCTATATTCAGCCAGGGCTCATGCGTCGAAGGAATGTATCTCAACTGCATATTCACAGTAGAATGGTCAGGAACCCGATTGCATGCATACCTTTTTCTCTTATGATATTACCACAATTTATATGGCATGGTGTTTTCTTGTATCTTGCTATGTCCCCTGAGGACCTGGTTATCTCTCCAGATTTAGACGATTTTCCACAGGAGTACGGAGCGGCATTGGAAGTATCTTATATTGATGACAAGGCAGTGCCTTATGACTTCTAGTCTATTTCTTATCTGAGACAGTTGTAGACATTATTTTACATCTCTTTTCTTTCTATTTTGCGGAGGTCGGACTCCGATCTTGTGAGACTATTTTTCATAGCTGTTTGGAGTGAGTATGTTCACCCGGCTATCTTTTGATACTCTTATTTATTTATTTGGACTTCATTATCTTCTGTGTTGAGCTGTGATAAGATTAGATATGTTATTCTGGCCTGTGATTATTTATTTACAGCTAATGTGCATATGCGAGGATTCTATATATTGGAGTATTCTTCGTATATGTGCAGCTGGCAGGTTCACGTACTTGGTCCTATATATTTTGGGACTTGGGCGTTATATATATATATATATATATATATATATATATATATATATATATATATATATATATATATATATATATATATATATATATAATAAAGTACTAAATATAAAATATATATATATATACAAATACAGTATATATACAGATAATACAGTATTTATATAATAATAATATATATATATACATATACATGTATACATATATACATAAAAATATATAAATAAAATAAAACAAAAGAAAACAAAAAGAAAAAGGAAAATAAAATAGAACAACTGGGGGTTCGAACTCGACCCAGGGGGGTCGAGTTCTTGGGTGCGGTCGGGCTGGCCCGGGGGTCAGTCCGAGCTTTGTGTTAGGGGTAGGGTTCGGGTTAGATTTATTTAGGTTTTAGTGAATGGGTTTTAAACTCGATAAAACAAACTATGTGTCCTGACAGTTAAGGACACACGAGTCTCGTGTCCGTGCTAAGCACGACACGCACGGTTCGAATCCTTCGTGTCCAGACTTACCATTATGTTCGTCAGGACACGACGAGTCATAAACACATGTGCACGAGACACGTACGACACAGTTTAAAGTTGTTACTCACGTGTCCGACGTCGGAGAGGGGTTTCGAGCGTGCTGACGGTGGCTAGAGGCGTCGTGGCGGTGGTGCTCGGGTGGCGCTCAACTCAGCTCGTCGTGGAGAATCGAATGGTAGTGGTGGATGGGGGTGATCGCCGATGGGGAGGTGGCGCTGGGGTCCGCCGGAGTTAGGGTTAGGGTTTAGGCTCGTCGGGGAAGAAAGGGGGTCGGGGTGGTCGTAGGGTTGTGCTAGGGTTAGGGCTTAGGGTCTGGGGGTCATTTATAGGGGGTTTAGGTCGGTCGAAGTTAACTGGGGCGGCCGAAAATGGCGGAAAAGATCAGGGTCGGTCGTCGGCAGCTGGCGGTCGTCGGGGGTGGGTAAGAATAGGTTTTGCGGTTAGGTCCCTAGGATTTTGGTATTTACAGATAGGTCCCAACTATAACTAAATACAAATAATAATTTGCAACCCGAACATAAAATAATTTATTAATTACAAACCGATATTAAAACAAATCTTAATATTTCAAAATGATATTAAAACATTTCAAATAATTACAAAGTGATATATTTTGATTTAAAAACTATTTAAAAATTCTAGAAAATTTCTAAAAATCATAATAAATTATTTTAAAGCTAAATAGGTCATTAGCGACTATTTAACACTAATTAAATTAATTTTTGAAAAACAGGGGCTGACAAGTCTTCCCTCCATGAAAAATTTCGTCCTCGAAATTCACAAGGATTGAAGACCCTACAATTTCTAACATAGCAAGCAATGCAACAAATGACTAAAGCTACAATCAAAACTAACCTCTAAGGTATCAAGCGGGAACGGGTGGTTCTCTCGTAGCGGTTGGATCGAACAAGTAAGGGTATCTCTCCCTCATGTCCGACTCCCTCTCCCAAGTAGATTCACCCGGAGAGTGACGGCTCCAAGCTACTCGTACTAAGGGTATAACCTTGTTCCTCAGCCTCTTCTCCCTCATGTCTAATATCTCCACTGGCTGCTCAGAAACTGCAAGGCTCAGTCCGATCTCCAATACTGAATGATCTAGCACATGGCTGGGGTCCGGAACATATCTCCTCAGCTGGGATACGTGAAAGACATCGTGAACTCCTGCTAGGTTGGGTGGAAGTGCAACCCTGTAAGCTACCTCTCCGATCCTGCCAAGTATCTCGAACGGTCCGATGTATCTGGGGCTCTGCTTGCCTCCTCATCCGAACCGGATCGTCCCTCTAGTAGGTGATATCTTCACTAGTACTATATCACCGTCTACGAACTCCATCGGTCTGCGACCAGCATCGACCCAGTGTTTCTGCCTGTCCTGAGCTACTCTGAGCCTGTCTCTGATCATCCCGACCTTCTTTGCTGTATCCATGATCATCTATGGCCCAAGAATCACTCTCTTCCCAATATCATCCCAAAAGAGCGATGTACGGCATCGTCGTCCATATAGTGCCTCGAAAGGAGATATACAGATGCTGGCTTGGTAGCTGATGTTGTATGAAAACTCTACCAAGTACAGATGGCTCTCCCATGATCCGTCAAAGTTCAGCACACAAGTCCTCAGCATGTCCTCCAGCGTCTGTATCTTCCTCTTGGACTGTCCATTTGTCTGTGGGTGGTACACCGTACTGAACTTGAGCCGACTGCCCAACTCCTCATGCAAGCTCCTCCAGTAGTGGGACGTGAATCTGCTGTCTCTGTCCGACATAATGCTTACTGGCACCCCGTGTAAGCGAACAATCTGCTGCATGTATAGCTCTGCCAACTTCTCGGTGGAAAGTCCCACCTTGAAGGGTATGAAGTACGTACACTTCGTCAGCCTGCCCACGATGACCCAAATGGCATCCTTCCCTCCTTGGAAATGAGGAAGCCCTGAGACGAAGTCCATCGTAATGTGTTCCCATTTCCACTCAGGAATGGGTAACGGCTGCAAAAGACCAGCTAGCCTCTGGCGCCCCGCCTTGACCTGCTGGCAAACTAGGCATCTCGAAATGAAACGTGATACATCTCTCTTCATCCCGTGCCACCAAAGATGTTCCCGCAAGTCACGGTACATCTTGTTAGCACCGGGGTGAATAGAATATCTCGATCGGTGTGTCTTCAGCAAGACTGCCTCTATCAGCTCTCCCTTCGGCACGTACAATCGGCTGCCATGCCTCAAGGATCCATCCTCTGCTACAGTGAATTCATCCAATAATCCAGCTAAAGCCTGGACTCGAAGTCTGCGAAGGCTCTCATCTGTAGACTATGCCTTCCTGATCTGCTCTATCAAACCTGACTGAATGTCAAGCGCCATGATCTGTATCACTGATCCTGGCCGAACAATCTCGATACCGAGCTTCTCCAGATCTTCCCGCAAATGTCGATCGATCATCAGATATTATGCCATCGGATGCCTGCTCAGCGTATCCGCCACCACATTTGCCTTTCCGGGGTGATACTGTAAATCGATGTCGAAGTCCTTCATCAACTCCAGCCATCGTCTTTGTCTCATGTTCAGCTCTTTCTGCGTGAACACATACTTCAAGCTCTTGTGGTCAGTAAAGATTTTCACACGCTCTCAGTATAAGTAATATTTCCATAACTTGAGTGCAAAGATCACCACAGCTATCTCTAGGTCATGGGTAGGATAGTTTCGCTCATGAGTCCGCAATTGCCTAGATGCATAAGCAATCACTTTTCTATGCTGCTGTAGGACACATCCCAGCCTCTTTCCTGAAGCATCATTGTATATGGTGAAACCTCCAGATCCTGAAGGTAATGTCAAAACTGGAGCGGTCGTCAGCCTCCTTTTCAGCTCCTCAAATGCTGCCTGGCAGTCCTCTGACCAGATATACTCTGTGTCCTTTCGTATCAGCTTCGTTATGGGTTCAGCTATCCTAGCAAAGTCCTAGACGAACTTCCTATAATAGCCGGCTAAACCCAGAAAGCTCCTGATCTCTAAAACTGACGTCGGAGCCTTCCATGTCTCAAAGGCAGCAATCTTCCTGGGATCCACCGAGATTCCCTCTCTAGTAACTACATGGCCGAGAAACTCCACTCGGTCTAAAACGAACTCGCACTTCGACAATTTGGCAAACAACCTCTTCTTCCTCAGAATCCCCAAAACTGTCCGCAAGTGCTCTGCATGCTCCTCCGGCGTCTTCGAGTATATCAGGATGTCGTCGATAAACACTACGACGAACTTATCCAGATACTAGTGAAATGTCTTATTCATCAAATTCATAAAGACAGCTGGCGCATTAGTGAGACCAAATGGCATCACCAGAAACTCGTACTGCCCGTACTTCATGTTGAATGCCGTCTTCTGGATGTCTGCTGTCCTGACCTTCACCTGGTGGTACCCGAATCTCAAATCTATCCTGGAAAACACTTTTGCCCCACTCAACTGGTCAAAAAAATCATCTATCCTGGGCAGAGGATATTTGTTCTTAATGGTGATGGCATTCAAGGCCCGGTAGTCAATACACAACCGAACTGTACTATTCTTTTTAGGCACAAAGAGCACTGGTGCTCCCCATGGAGAAGCACTAGATCGAATGAAACCCTTTTTTAACAGGTCATCAATCTGCTCCTTCATCTCTACGGCCTTCTTGGGGTTCACTCTATAGCAAGCCCGGGATACTGGTGATGAACCCGGTACTAAATCTATAGTGAACTCTACATCTCTGTCAGGTAGAAGTCCTGGAAGATCCTCTGTGAATACATCCATAAACTCTCTAATGATAGGGTGTGGCGGTGCTAACTCCCCAACTGTCGCACAACAGTTCGGCTCTAGGCTGATCTCCAGCCCTGTCCTCCTAACACTGAATGGTGCTGTGCCTGGGGGACTGAACAGAATACTACCCTCATGACAGTTTATAGCTGCATGGGCATAGCTAAGCCAGTCCATCCCCAATATGATATCATAACCGGGGAGTGGCATCACAAAGAAACGTCCCCTGAACTCTCTCCCGCCTATAGTAATAGAGCATCTATAGATAGCTCTAATAGGTACTGGTCCGCCTCCTGTCATTACTCTACTCATCTTCTCGGTAGGTGTAGCTACTAGATGGTGTTTATGCATAAACTCTAATGACAGAAAGCTATGAGATGCACTAGAATCAAATAAGCATAAAGCTAGAAAAGTATGCAAATAAATATGACCTGTGATGACGTCAGCCAAATAATCTGGCTCCGAAACCTGCTCCGGCTCTGGCTCAAGAGCTAGGCTATAAGCCTTCCCCTGGGGTCCCTTCTGCTACTGCAGATGTTGCCCAAACCTTTGCTGCTGAGTCGGGAGCGGCCCTCTAGGTCCCTTGGCTGCTGGGCACTTCCGAATCTGATGGGTGGCAGACCCGCAAACTAAGGACTGCCCCAACCTCTTCCTGCAGATGGCGAAGTCATGCCCTGGCCTTCTACAGAAAGAACACATAGCCCCCTTCTGCTGCTGCTGAGGTCCCGGGGCTCTAACTGGCAGGGTTGGGTAATGTGGTATAGGGGGACGGTAAGTCTGCTGGTGCGGCGTCGGTGCTCTCTGCTGGAAAGCCTGAAGCTTAGACGGTCCCTCGAGGTGTACAGAAGCCGGCCTCTTGTAAGACAGAAGACGCTCCTCAATGCTCTGGGCCAACTCTAGGCTCTGTTAGTAGTCAGTCGTACCGTTTTCTACTATAAGAATGCCAATGTCTGGAACTAGACCATGGCAAAACCTACGCGTCATCTCCTCAGGGTCAGCAACTAGACTAGGAGCGAAACGGGTCAGGCGACTAAAATCTGCCGCATACTCGTCGACAGAACGGTTTCCCTGCTGGATGTTCTAGAATCGTAGCCCCATGGCTACTCTAGCGGTGGTCGAGAAGAATTTTTTCTTGAACTGGGTCTTGAACTGTTCCCAACTGGCCCTCCCTCTCGCAAATAGTGGCTCATTTCGGTACCAAACTCCTGCCAAGTCTGTCAGCAGAAACCTCGCTGCCTCGACCTAGAGGTCATTCGACAACCTAGCTCTAAGGAGCTTCCTCTCTACCGAGTCTAGCCAGTCATCTGCTACAACTATGCCCTCAGTCCCTAAGAACTCCTTGGGATTCAGACCCATGAAGTCCTTGATCGTCCCTGCTCTCTACCGTGGCTCTATAGGTGGTGGGACCACGGTACGTTCTTCAGAACGCTTCATGCTCTGGCGGAGTAGGATAGTCTGCTCCTGATGGGTCGTTAGGAACCCTGGACAGAGTGAGCAGTTGGTTCCCGTCGAGTGTGACGGAAGCCTGGGTTGGTATAGTGATAGGTGGTGGTGGGAGTATCGGGTCCTGCTGGGACTGTGATGTGGAAGGTGGTGGAGGCATTTGGGTTTGTGGATATGTAGAGTGGAAGAATATGGTAGGTGAAGGTAGAGGTATATCGGTCAACTGGTCAGCTGACTGGATAGGGAGTGTGCCATTCTCAGGTGTGACATACTGGGATGAACGAGTAAGCACCATCAAAAATAATATAAAAAGGGCTTATAAGGACTCTTTAAAGTAAACAATCATAGACAAGAAAATCTAATTATAATAGCAAGCATATGATGCGTTTCCTATGTTGCAATCCTAGTATTCCTCTAGGTGTTCTAAGCGTCATTCCTAATGTTGTTTAATTACCTTAAGTTCCTGATTGCAGGTATACTTGGTACAATAACGTAACCAAATAATTTAGTCAGAGACCTGCATGGGCCACCACTAAAAACATTTCACGACCCGCTACCCAAATTGTTGGGCCGGGCTAAGTTATGTCCAGCCTGCGCTTAAGATAAAGCGCAGTAAGCTGTTCCAGAGATAACAAGATAAGACTAAATGTGCTAACAGTTCTATAAGTAATAAAGAGTCATAAATGCTCCAAACACAAAAGTCATCTCATATAATAATAAGTCCAAGTACAAGTCTGAAAAGTAAAACTGGATATAGGTCCAGTTACAAAATACATAGCCTAATACATGACTACTCTCAAAAGTCTAAAGCAAATAGACAACTAGACGAGGTTCCCCGCAGGTACATCCTCGTAAGGCAAAGCCTGGTCCTCAGCAGTAACTCCATAATACGAATCACAGAGCAACTCCTCCTCAGTAATTATACCTACAACTTTATCCTGTCAGGACGGGAGCAAGTACTGATTCTAGCAAACTAAATATACGAAACATGAAATGAACATGAATATGATAAACTGGAATCATGGCATATCATAATCTATCATGGCAATGACACATATGTCATAGAGACAGATGTATATGTAATGTTTAAAACTGTAGCAGGTACGTGATCGTCAATAGGTGTACAATGTGCAGGAGCACATGATAAAATGTACTTTCGTACAAGTGTAAAGGCGATAGATGTACATACGCACAAATACAGCTTTGAGA
>JANAVB010033420.1:12958086-12999109 GCA_029216955.1 Iris pallida
TTTAAAAACTATTTAAATATCATTTAAAAATTCTAGAAGATTTCCTAAAAATCCTAATAAATTATTTTAAAGTTAAATAGGTCATTAGCGACTATTTAACACTAATTAAATTAATTTTTGAAAAATAGGGGCTGACAATAAGCCTCATCCCACTGATACACACCTACAGTTAATTTCACACACACCCACACAAGGCATGTATGCTCTGTCCTATAGCACAGATTCTGCCTATTTCTTAGACTCTTGCCATCCTCCTAACCATTACACCATATACACACTTGACTTGCCCAAGGACTCTGTGCACACATTAACTGCAACTGGTGTCAATCCCCTCCCCTTTATGATGCACACACACACACATACAAAGTCTTCTTAACTACCAACAATAATCTTCCTAATATAACCAGAATCAGATGTGTCCCAGGAACAGCTTGCATATGACCTATCTAAGGATTTCATTACTACCATTATCCAACACATCTTATTACATGTGTAAGGAACGAACCCCTATTTTTTCTGATGCCACAATTGGGTATTATTCTTCCCTTTGCAAATACTTACTGTTGTTAGTATAAGGACTTCCTGTTTGGTGTATCCTAACCCTTTACTCCCTCTTAAACAGTTAAAAACCTGTCAATAGTCCCATGGCTCCACAGACCTGATGTTGCACTCCACCTCACATTCCCTGTATACCTCCAGTATCCCATATTAGGATACTCCAATACCCACGGTGACCCATAAGTCCCATGTGTTTCCTGTGTACTAAATTTTTGGGTTGCCACCCTTACATAACTTGTGATTTCCAGATTTGGTGACCGCCCCCCCAACTAACCCTCTAATACTTTGACATTCAAAGCATCCCATGGGTTCTACTCTATCTGTATAAGATACATGGATATATCTTGTTAACTTCAGCATCTCATATTTGATATCCTATGAGTTCATCCCAGATACCCTTAAGTCACTGATTCCCTTATTGTTGCACAGTCTGGCATAGCCAAACATATGTACTGGCACTCTTATTGGCATATGACATTTCCAACTCTTCTTTTTATCCTTGTCCAAGATATGGATAAAAGCACAAAAGTAGGAGGAAGTAGTGATTACTTCTCACTTCTAAGCTTTCTAAGTAAAGTAAGAGTATTTCAAGTTCAACCAACCAAATTGTAATATTTTCTAACTTTTAGTCAACCAAATCTCGAACCTATGGAAGTCTCATTATACCTAATTGTAGTGTTAGTACTGTTATGTAGTTATAAAGCAGGAATTCACATAGACAAGTCCACTGTTTCCAAGAGACTCCACATGACAGTAGGTCTACTCTTGGGAAGCTCTCTATCACACTCGAGCCTTCACTACTCATCTACCCATGACTAAACCAAAAGGTTGGTCAGATGGATTAAAGGGACTGATCGAAGGGCTGCAACTGGACAGATATTCTTTAGGAGGCTGTCAAGTTGGGGAAAAGGGCAAGTGCATTGCAATGCACATATTGAACCATTAAGGTAATGGTCTGAACATGTATGGTTATGCAAAACAAAGTATGAGAGTCAATTCTGAACTCAAAGTTCATTATTTGGACTCACCCTCAGACTTGGGCAGTGTATGCAAGTGAAAATAGCTAATATGCCGGGCAATATTCTGATAACATGTTGTATCGGTGGAGGAAGCAATGAAGGTTTTGGCTAATGATGCAGGACAATTGGAATGTGATGTAGGCAGTAATGAAGTGTAGACAGTGCATTATCTCGGTAGTGGTGCATGTAATGAATACAACAGAAAAGGGGCAACCACTTATTTGGAATCCTATGGTACTACTTGTACTATACATGTGCCCGTGCCCAGTACCCTTACCTATATGATACATCATCCAATGTACTCACACATGACTCTAACATGTGTATCCTTCCTATAGCTACTACTAACCCTTCACCCTATATGAAACATGCAGTGTCAATATGGGATTGCCAATAGTTCACCCTTGTTCTGATACACCACAGTGGTTAGAAGCCTCATACTAGGCTGATACTTCGTATACATTTAATTCCCTGCTCATAGGGCCTTGCCAACCCTACTGTACACTCGAGTCTAAACTTCTGATACGCTTAAGTATCAATGGCTTAGTGTCAGGGTCAGGCCTAGGTACTACACCCACTGGTACAGGCCATACACCCTGCTCACAGATAATTAGTTGTACAAATGTTCACTAGGTCCAGGTTTACCTCGACCTATTTCCACTACATTTCCTACTGCATTACAGGCCTGCTCAGGGTCCTGTTATGCCTTCATGTGTACTCAAGGACCCCGACTTCACATTGGCCCACAACTGGATAGCTCCAGGGTCCTATATCTATGTACTGTATAGCATACACTAGTGTAGGTTTAGTCATGTCCTGCCTAATTGTTGGTACTCAGTATGACAGGGCAAGTCACAGGAGGTGATTTGGGACACCCCAGTACTTGGTCTGCTCTCCCCCATTGCTACTAATCCTTTTCACAAATTACTACAAATACCTTGCCTTCATTGGTGTACTAGTGAGTTAATAGTCTTATAAAATCAAAATTAGGGTGGAGGAAAGTTACCTGTTGATGGTTCGATTGCTTCGATCCTGCAGGAAGTTGTCTCGACATCGAGAGAGGAGACTTGGAAGAACTCGGGCCAAGAATTTTACGATTTAAGGGGAGGCGGAGGCATTAACAAGCAACATATATATATATATATAGACCCAATTAAATCCTGTTGAGATAAAGAGGAGGGGAATTTGATCATATCTGCAACTGTTCTGAGCTTAGCCGTTGAGAGATTTTGAATACTGGATTTAAATTCATGGTTATCAATAGTGTTTTGAATCAACACATTAGCATTTAGGTCCCTGAATGATTGGGTTTTGAATTGGTTCGGTTCTATCACTGTTTTGATTTGGGTTTAAAGCTTAATATTTGCAATCTAGTCTCTCCTCATCGAGATAATTGGAAAAACTCCCCCTTCCTGTTTTTCCTTTTTATTTCTAGGAAAATATAATACTTTTATACTATACATACATTAATCATTCAAATATATCTATGCATTAATTAATAATTTAGCAAAATATAATTCGCTGACCAATTTATTATCTTCATCTGGTGGGAGTCGACTCTCCCGGTGCCTTTGGACCACACCGTCCTGTAGTCAAGGTCGGAGGAAAGGTGTAGCAGAATATGTCTTGAATCGAGGGGGCTACCATGTACTCGGCCGATAGCCGCCAACTTGCGATAACCTCTGCGACCCTGGCGAGTTTGGGACAGCCGGAAGAGAATTTGAGGACGAAAGAGTAGGGGAATGAGGTGGCCATAGAACAGAGTTCCTGGTCGGTGAATGGCACCGTCGGCATGGTAGATGCCGATGAATACTCTACTTCGGGAAGAGGCACGTTCAGGAATATGAGCCCCTTCATGGGGGTCCTGTCCGGTCGAAGGATGTCGACGAAGGACGGGATCGGGCGATGATTCGAGTCTGAAAAGGATTGACCCGGAGTCGGGGTTGCACCAGAAGAAGCAGTGCCCAGAATAGGTTGGTTTGCGCTCAAGGAGGAGGGGGGTTGACTCCTAGGGGTCCCAGGATGCTGAGGCTCGGGAACCTGGGATGCGCCCAAAGGATGAGGGGGCTGGGCTGCGCCCAAAAGAGGGATGGGAGCCACAAGGGTGAGACCAGAAGGCGCGACATCTCCAAGCCTGGGCTGGAGGAGGGCACGCAGCGGGGGGTGGGGCTTGGCCCTAGGGGAACCATGGAGGATCCACGCTGGGGAAATAAGGTGGGTTGCGCCCAGAGGGGGCGGCTAAAAGCAAGCACAGGTGGGCCCAGGATGCGCCAATGGTGATTCCGGCTGACCGACGATGCAAACCAACGGACGCAGAAGTGCGACCGCGTCGGATAGCAGCATCACGTCGACAGTCGAGGAAGGCTCTAGCAAAGAGGATGGGAGCGGGTAGGATCGGGGGAGGGGGGTTGCGCCCACACTCGGCACAACTGGGAGGAAGGAAGCCCTGTGCGGATGGGTTGCGTATATATATATATATATATATATATATATATATATATATATATATATATATATATATATATATATATATATATATATATTAAAAAAACATATATATATATATATATATATATATATATATATATATATATATATATATATATATATATATATATATATATATATATATATATATATATATATATATATATATATATATATATATATATATATATATATATATATATATATTAAAAAAAAAAAATATATATATATATATATATATATATATATACATATATATATATATATATATATATATATATATATATTCAAACTATTCATATTTATAATATAACCATGCTTATTAAATAAAAGTAGTATTTTCATAAACTAAAAATAGCAATCATAAATTCTGGAATATTCCTTAAAAATATATAATAATAATATTTAATTATAATATTTATAGAAATATATACTTCGACTAAATATATCAACTTATTGGCTTGCGAGGCCAACTTGCCCATTAAATCGAAACCAAAAATAAATATAAACTAATATATTTATATTTTTAAAATAAATCACTAAATATTGGAAAGTAAATATTTATGTAGAAAAATATCTATTCGAGGCATCATGAACACATCAGGAATATATTGGATATTAAAGACAATGATGGTTTCAATCGAAACTCAATTACGGTAAACTCGTTTGACGAAGATGGCGACATATAAATATAAAAACGATTAAAATATCAAATCTAATTTATGAGGGTTGTAGAGGCTCGATTTAGGACTATTACCAAGTAATTTTTTGGTGTCGAAAGGTGTCTCAAAAAGATGAAAACCACCGCGTGAGAAAATAGGTTCAGCCAAGTCACATTTTTGTAGAACGTGTGTCCCGACCAAATGGAAGCAAATCATGCCCTAAAATTTTGTGGGGAGGTAGAGGACACATATAGAAACTCATTAGTTTTTGTTTCATGGAAAACAGATAACAAAAAGTTAGAAAATGCATCCACGAAGTGGACTAACATGTTGTGTCTCACATATTTGATAATTTTGGGTTACGCCGACATCGAGGACTTGTGCCGACCTCCAAAAATGTTGTGGCCGGATCAGGGCTTACTGGAATGAAGGGAAGAGGTGTTAGAAGGGTCGTGATTAAGGTGGAAGGGGATAAAAAGGTTGGGAGAAGGAAAAATTCTGTTGGGATCGGGGGGTATTGTCCCAACCGGGGGTATTGTGCGCACGAAAATTTGAGAGAACGCTCTCGATTTCGCAAAAAAAAGTAAGAGGGTACGGACAGAAAGTTGGGTCTTCAATATATAGAATCAAAGTTTAAAGGGTTAGGAATTATTTGATTTTGGTTGGAGGAGATTTGGTGGAGATTTGATATTTTAAATCAAAGGTGTATCTCAAGGAGATTTGATTGGGTCCAAATTAGGAAAGTAGTTATATGGTTGTTTTAAAAATAGATTTGAATTAATATGGTTGCATTTTAATCCATAAAAATCAACCAAGAATATGTCTAATAGTTTAGGGTACCCTAGGATAAGCTCTACGAATCCTACTTGGATTAGTTTTGGGTCGATGGAATTTTTAGGACTAATTTGAGTCCAATAAGTCTTTAGTTGAGTCTTGTGTGCCATTTGAAAATAAATAGACATGGAAACTCAATTGAGTGGGGCATGTGTAGTAAGTAAAAAAGGGTCAAAACCATATATTGAGTCATTTGGGTTGGATCGAAGTTGAGTTCCGAAATCAAATTGGAAAACTGGATAAGTTTTACGGTAGATGTGAAATTGGCCTAAATTGACCCGAAAGTTGTGCATAAAAATAGAGCACAAGAAAATATGTTTAAGTGGAATATGATATATCAAAATGAAGTTAAACTTGTCTAGATCAAAGCATATGAAGGACGTTTCGAAGAATTGGCATTTTTTGTGCTCAAAAAATTAAAGCTACGAAAAAATATATTTAGTGATGAAAAATAATAGTGGAAAATTATTTATTAATAACTATATTAAATAAAATAATAAAAACAAATGAAAAAACAACTATAAAAATTCAGGGACTTACATGGAAGAAGGCTCAAAACTAATGTATATTTCCAAACGTCATTGGGGATCCATCTTAGTTCTTTTTTGGGAGATGTAATTAGGACATATACTGCACATCCAAACTTTCTCAAATATAAAATATTTGGTTGTTTACCACTAACAAGTTATCTATGTGAAAATATGCACTAGTAGAGGTCAAGCTACAAGTTGGAGATGTTTAATAAATGACTCAGCTAACCTATTTTACGTGTGTATGTGGGGAACATGATGCTCTATCTCAATCCCTAATGATATGCAACAATTATCAAAAACTTGTGAGGTAAATTTTGCACTATTATCAAGTCTAATTTACTTAACCGAGTTATTAGGAAATGGAGATCTAAGTTTAATAATTTTGGACCAAAATACGAGAAAATGCAAGATTTCTAGTAGACAATAGACAAACATATGACTACATAGTAGATGCATCTTTTAATACCATAAAGTATCTAAAAGGATCACTAACAGGGTGAATATGACCACAAATGTCTTCTTATATTCTTTACAAGAAAGTAGGAGACTCATTCTTAACTTTTAGAAAAGATGATCTAGTTATAAACTTCCCTTATAAACAAGGAACACATAGGTGATTCATCGGTAAACCAAGATCGTGATTTTTTAATAAATGTCCACAAGAATTATCAATGATCCGATTGAACATAGTTTGTCCCGGATGACCCAAACGGTCATGCCAAATGCTACGTAAGACAGGATCAATGGTTTTATATTTTGCCACATTCATATGATATATAATTATATCAGTGGTGGTGCAATACAAACACACAGAAAGATAAGAGAATTATTCCAATGCGAGCTTTTTTTGCTTCCAACATTAGATGTGATACATAATGTCTCTTTGTTGTTATCATTTTGAGTATCAATATGGTACCCATTTTTGCGTATATCCCTGAAACTTAGCAATTTTTTTGAAACTGCTTGAATATAACGCATTCTGCAAATAGGTTTGAGTACCATTATATAACATGATGTGTGCTCTTCCAATGCCCTTAATTATATAGGTTGGCCCAGTTATTGTTGACACTTTATGTATGTCAAATACTAAATTCGAGAGAACTTTTGATTCTTCAAAATCGTATGTGTTGTAACACTATCTACCAGTGTCACGCCCCAGAACCAAAATACTGGAGAGCAGGGGCGGACATAGCCAGCTACGTATAATGAAATGGAATCCATCTCACTATACGGTCACGGCTGTCTAGAAATATGAGGGTTTATCTACAAGCCATCAGTCTCTTAAGGTCATAAATTATCCTATTGTCTCAATCTCAACCAACTAATAATAATTACAAGATATCAGATCACTAAATATACAATTGTAAGGCGTCCCAAACATTACATATCCAGATGATCACGAAGCTAGTCATACAAAATGTAAGGACTAGCAAGAGTTAAGTCATACATGATCAACCTCGAGTTGCTAATCATGTTTACAGCCCGTAGGCAGACAGAACATAAAGTGCATCGAGCTAACAGGTGCTCGTCGGCTAAATGCCTCAAAAGAATGATGTACAATTACAGTAGGAGAACAAAAGAAACCCACTCGTTGCCAGGATTCCCTCTAGTGGTCACCATCTGGCTGAAAAGCAGGTAGATCCTTTGCTGCTGTTCCGGTATCTGGCCATACAAAACCAGCTGGGTCAGACCCCAGAAAGAGCAAGTGCCACAAAGGAGGCCACGAAATAAGAACAAAAGCCAGCAATCAGCACAATAATAATAAGGTAATAAAGACAGGAATTAAGGAAAAATATAACAGGTGATATACGATGAGATAACCATGGGACTATTCAGATAACCAGATTACAACCCGTAAACCAAACAAGGACCGGGGTTGTAACCCTTCGTCTGAACGGAACTTGGATTCTCCCATCATTTATCGGCAAAATAATAATATAAGAAATCAAGACAGGAAGCAGTCTTGTACTGGATCAAGACATGGCTAGACTGGTTATACCTCATTCAATCAATCACGGCCAAGCAGATACTACGGCTTACTACTTTAACTAACTAGGGTTATCACATGGCCTAATTACTAGCAAGATGCAATGAGAATTCAAAGTCCGGTTACCTGTTTGTTACTACCTGAGTGATCCCAGCAAGAAAAGGAAAAGATAGCAGGATATAGCAGACACACTGTAGTAAGATACATGTGTCCTAAGGTACCACACTCGACGGCGGGCTGGAAGTGCGCTCATCTCGACGGATAGCAACAAATCCCATATATATATATATATAAGGCCGGGACCAAAGGGACAACAGGTAACTGGGGAATTCTCCATGAACTATTTGATCCATCTAGTCATTAACCTAGCCAGATTCAGTATGAATCCCTGACCGTAGAAAACCAGGGATTCATATCCTAGACATGATGCGAGACAAGACTGGTTGCTTACACAAGCACATTCAATACAATCACCCACGGTGTCAAGAATTCACTTAACATGTCAAGTTAGTCGTCGCAACAGCGTTAAGTTATCAAGTCATGCTACAAGTCAGGAGTGCGCCGCCACGGGCCACTATCAAGTTATCAAGTCACAAGGATTAATTACAAGTTACAAGTTAGGTGTGCACCCCACTGGGTCACTAGCCAGGAGATCGGAGAATACCAAAATCATAGTCCACAGAAAACCTCGAGAACCGTACTAGTCATAAACAATTACTTGAAAACTGTGTTAGGCCGTGTCGAGTCAAGATAGTCGTGCTGTGTTGAACAGATCTCAGGAAAACCCAATCCACAAAAGAGAAACCAAGTTGAGAAATAAAACCAATACTCCAAGAGCCAATGGGTTAATCAAGGGGTCAGGGGCGCAGCGTACGCTCAAGTCACGCACACAAGAGAGCAGCGTACGCGAAAAGTCACGCACGCAGGAGAGCAGCGTACGCGAAAAGTCACGCACGCAAGAGAGCAGCGTACGTGAAAAGTCACGCACGCAGGAGAGCTGCGTACGTAAAAAGTCACGCACGCAAGAGAGCAGCGTACGTGAAAAGTCACGCATGCAGGAGAGCAGCGTACGCGAAAAGTCATGCATGCAAGAGAGCAGCGTACGTGAAAAGTCACGCATGCAGGAGAGCAGCGTACGCGAAAAGTCACGCACGCAAGAGAGCAGCGTACGTGAAAAGTCACGCACGCAGGAGAGCTGCATACGTGAAAAGTCACGCACGCAAGAGAGCAGCGTACGTGAAAAGTCACGCACGCAGGAGAGCAGCGTACGTGCAAAAGCACGCAAGCAGAGAGCAGCGTACGTGAAAAGTCACGCACGCAAGAGGGCAGCGTACGTGCAAAAGCACGCACGCATGAGAGCTGCGTACGTGCAAAAGCACGCAAGCAAAGGGCTGCGTACGCGTAAAAACATGCACGCAGGGTCTGGGTCTTCTTCTCCATGGCTGAGAAGAAGCTCTCATGGCTCCCAAAACTTCAAAGCATCACAACTTGGTCATCCGAACTCCAAATCCAGATTTCTAAAGTTCTAACTAGGGTGGAATTGAACTCTCTTCCACATGGAAACAACAAAACCCATAGAAATCCAACTTAAATAGATCAAAACCATGCAAAACCGAAAATAGAGAAAACTTAGATCTAGAACAATGGAGACACCAAATCACAAAATACCAAGTTCTAATGTTAATCACCCTGTCCTAAACTAGCAAATGGACAAATAAAATAGTGTTCTCATGTGGTGGCAAGGTGCACTTGCCTATGGGTGGGTGTGTGTAAAGGAAAGAGAAGAGTGTTGTGTAGAGGAAGGAGAAGAAAAAATAAATGGTGGTTTATGAAGAGAGAGAAAAAGTTGGTGGAGTTTTAAAGAGGGTGGGATGTGGTATATTGAGGGTGGAGCATAGGCTAAGGTGTACCAATACACATTAAACCAAACCAAACCAACCCAAACCAATTAAAACCGAGCCATGACAAAACCCAAAATACGAAAAATACCGAAATTCCACAAGTTAAGAAAAATAAAATGCATGCCAAAATCCAGATATGAGTATAAATACGAAATACGGAAAATGAGGGTGACAACTCTACCCACCTTAAAAGAATTCTGTCCTCGAAATTTAATCAAGAGGCTAGAGATATCGGGACAGCTATACTATCGCAAGCAATCTATGCTACCAATCAATCATACAATCATACATGCAAACAAAGAATCGAAGTACAAGGCATAAGGAAGATATTTATACCTCACGAGCCAAACCGATCGGGATAACGTGATCGGATATCATCCTCACACTCCCACGTTTTGACTCTCCCAAGGAGCGATGAACTCAAGCAACACGAACTAAACTGATAGTCTTGCGCTTAAGGTCTCTCTCTTTGGTCAAACAGGGACACGGGCCTCTCCTCATACAAAAAGGTTAAAGGCTATTGGTACCAGCCTTTTCGAATGATCTAGGAAATGGCTCGGGCCTGGGATATATCGTTGTAATTAGGATACATGAAACATGACATGTGTCCAGCATAACGACGGTGGAAAGCAAGACAACAGGACACAGATACCTCTCTGCCGATTCTGGATCTGGGCCTGGGCCAGGGCGAACTGTTGTTGCCTCTGTTGCTGGAAGGCCTGGGCCTGAGACGACAATGGACCCGGGAACGGGAGCTGCTATGGTTGGTGAACTGGAGTTAATTCTGGTGCTGGTGCTGGTGCTGGTGCTGGTGCTGGTCCCATAACCGAGGGACTAGTTACTGTCGACGATGATCTGTTTCTGAATGGACAAGATCCTATCATGTGGTCCGGCGAACCATAAACCAAGCACAATCCCTGTGCTCTGCGGCACTCAGTAACAACATGCCCCGGCTTCCCGCAATGAGAATAACCCGTTGCGAAAGGCCGCTTCTGCTTTTGCTGCTAGGGATAGGTCGGGGCAGAATGCTGTAAGGAGGTAACCGAATCTGTCCTCGTAGCTCCAATGGTCAGGGCCCTAGCTGCCGGGGCCGGTGCTGAGGATTGGTTCATCTGGTCGTGAGTCCATTTTCGATCTCCGATCCGGTCCGCTATCCTTTGGGAAGTGTACTCATACCTCCTCGCTGCTCGCAAGACGGCATCAAAAGTTCTATGCTTGAACTGCTCTACTGCCAATATGATCTCCAAGTGGAGCCCCTGCTGAAATCGCTGTACTTTATCTAGCTCGGTTGCCACCAAGGTGGGAGCAAACCGACTCAACCTTGAAAACTCGGCCGCATATCCGTCGACCGTCCTGTTCATCTGCCTAAGATTACTAAACCTGGTCTGTAGGTCATATCTAGCCACTGCGTCAAAGTACTTGGTCTGAAACATATTACTGAATACCGCCCACATGACAGGCGTACCTAAACTCGCTGCTTGCGTAGCCCACCAGCTGCGGGCTAGGTCTAGTAACTGCAGGCGCACCACCGCCACCTTTTCTACCTCAGGAGTCCTGGCTGCCTCTAAGATAACTTCAATGTCCTGTAGCCAGGCATCTGCAGCAATAGCATCCTCGCTGCCATCGAAGAAGGGAGGGTTCAGGCGCTTGAATTTGTTGACCGCACTGTTCCCTCGAGGACCAATTCCGCTCATAGCATCTTGTACTGCTTGCTGCAAGTGTAATACCTGTGGTTCGTATTACGTATTTTGGAATACGTGTATGTATTTTATTTTGTATTGCTTGATTCCTGGCTTAGCTTTTCCTTCTTGACTTGGTTTATTTCCTTGGGCTGGTTCGGTTGGCTTGGTTCGGTTTGGGATTACTATTGGTTTAAGATGAACCCATGATGAACCCCCTATCTACCACCACCATTTGTATTTATTAGCCCTCTTCATTCTCTCTCTTCATTTATCATCTTCTTCTTCCTTATTTACTTCCTTACCTGCCAGAGAGAGGAGAGAGAGGTCTAGGCAAGTACAACTTGCTTCATGGAGGGACTCCAATTTTACTACTTCATTCTCTTCCTTACTACATTCTAAAGCACTTTAGTACTTGGCATTTTCACTTTCCATGGCTAGATTCTTGTAGATCTATATTTACTTTATTTTTAGAATTCTTGGGTTTTGATCTACTTAAGCTGGTTATTTCCTAGTTTTGATGGTTCCATGTGGTAGAGAATTTCGTTCTACCCCATTTTGACCTATGGAAGTTCGGATTTGGACTCCGGATGAAGGTTTCTTGGAGCTTGGAAGCAAGGATTCTTGGTGTTCTTCTTCTCGGAAGCTTGGAGAAGAAGAACAGTGCTTGACTTGACTGCATGACACTTCATGCGGCAAGTGCTTCTGAGCCGCATGAGCCTTCATACGACAGTTCTGGCCGCACGGGCTTGACTTGGCCGCATGACAATTCATGCGGCAAGTGACTTAGCCGCATGGGACTCTCAGCCGCATAGGCTGGATCCCATTCCTGGCCGCATGGATTTCTAGCACCCTGAGCCGCATAAAGCTCTGTTCATAGCCAGCCGCATAAGACCTCGTTCGACCCAGCCGCAGGAGTGCTTCCATCCAGCCGCATGGGCCCCTTTTCTCGAACCGCATACGCATCCATTCTCTTTCCAGCCGCATATGTACAGCCCCTCTTGGCCGCATAGGACTCTACCCACCCTGAGCCGCATTAACTTAAGCACTCGCTGGCCGCATAAGCCGCAGTCTCCCACTGCCGCATAAGGTCGAACCCAGCTAGCCGCATGGACCTTCATCTCAATCCAGCTGCATATACTCCACTCCCCCTCAGCCGCATGCGCCTGACCCTGTTCAGCCGCATGGGCTGTTCTCTTCAGCTGCATGTGATCATATGCCTTAGCCGCATGGCTCTTCTATAGCCCTGAATATTAATATTTTATTAGATATTTTACGTCCATTTTATATCCTTACGTCTTTTGTCATGAACTTGATAATCACGAATTTATTTTTATATATATTTGCTAATGATAATTGAACATGGCATAGCAGGACAAGCATGCCTGACATGATTATCTCGAATTGCTGTTGTACATGTCATGACCTGACAAGGATGATTAACCTGGACACCGTGGATGATTACGTTTGCATAATGAACCAGTATTGTCTTGCATCATGTCTAGGATGGGATCCCTGAGTACCACGGTCAGGGATACCTACTATAATTAACTAAGGGTAATAAACTAGAATAATTCAGTAGACATGAAGAGATTTCCGGCTACAGGCAATCCCGTTATCTGGACACATTAAGTGGACCTGTAGCCTACTGACGAGTAGGGCACATTTCCAGCACATAGTCATGTGGTGCACCCTTCATAAACGGACATTCGACCTGGATAACTTGGATGGTCTGCAGGGCTTGTGGCTGTTGGGATAATCTTATTGCATCTTGCTAGTAACTAGGCCTGTGATAACCCTAGTTAGTTAAAAGGTATCAAGCCGTACTCTTGATTGGCCGTGATTGATTGGATGTAGTTTATTCCAGCTTAGTCTTATCATGATCCTGTGCAAGATTGTGACATGATTATTGATGCTTGTCTTAACAATAATGATCAAGGGTCCAGTTCTGTTCAGGCGAAGGGTTACAACCCCGGTCCTTGTTTGGTTTAAGGGTTGTAACCTGGCTCCCGGAGCAGTTCTGTGTCCTCTCTTCGTTTATTGTCTTAATTGCAACCCCATGCCATGTTCGTCATGTTTTATCTTACCTTAATACCATGATTATTTATACTGGCCTTAGCAATAAAGATCAGGGGTCCAGTTCTGCTCAGGCGAAGGGTTACAACCTCGGTCCTTGTTTGGTTTAAGGGTTGTAACCTGGCTCCCGGAGCAGTTCTGTGTCCTCTCTTCGTTTATTGTTTTCACTGTACCAATAGTATTTGAGACGGATTTCTATTCAGGTGAAGGGCTGCAACCCCGGTCCTTGTTTGGTTTAAGGGTTGTGACCTGGCTACTTGAATAGTTTCCTCGTACTCGGTTTACTATTGTTATCGTTATTATGATCAGTTCTTTATTTATTATCTTTAATATTCTATTGTGATATGCTGGTTTTAGTTCCTAAGTGAAGCATCCTTTGTGGCACTTGCTCTTTCTGGGGTCTGACCCAGCTGATTTTGTATGGCCAGATATTGGAGCAGCACCAGAGGATCCACCTGTTTTCCAGCCCGATGGTGAACACCAGGAGTAACCCGGGCAACGAGTGGGTTATTTTTGGCCCTCCCACTCTATTGTAAAAATATTCTTTTGAGGCGTTTAGCCGACGAGCACCTGTTTAGCTCGATTGCATTTACTTACTGTCTGTCTACGGGCTGTAACATGATTGACAGATCCTAGGGTTGATCATGTATGACTAAACTCTTGCTAGTCCTGACATTTTGTAACAACTAGCTTCATGATCAGTTGAATATGTAATGTTTGGGACGCCTTACTATTGTATATTTAATGATCATACATCTTGTAACTTTTACTTACTTGCTTGTGATTGAGACACTAGGCTTGTTCATGACCATAGGAGACTGTTGGCTTGTAGTAAACCCTCATGTATCTAGACAGCCGTGACCGTATAGCGAGATGCATCCCATTTTATATACATAGCTGGCTATGTCTGCCCCCGCTCTCTAGTATTCTGGTTCTGGGGCGTGATAACAAGGCATCACCTCGACGGTCCTGAGATGCAAGCAACTCACGGATGAGCCCTATCAAGACCCCATCCTCTGACCCTGCTGGTTGAACTGGCTGGACTGGGGGCATTGGTTCTCCAGAAGGCATGGCTCGGGAGACGGCTGCGGAGGACTGATCTTGATCTTCTTGTTGTTGCTGGTCTGCCGGCCGAACTTCTTCTGGCTGATCAATAGAAACGATGCCACTGAAGCAATGACGTCAAGAATATTAAGGAAGGACCAGGATAGAACAATAATGCAAGCATGTTATCAAGTCAGGGATCCAAGGAGATAAGAAGATACGAGAGGAGATCAAAGGCGAGTACAGATTGAGACATCTATCCGGTAAACCCTCATATTTCTTGATTGACAAGACCTGCATGGGCCACCACTTAAACCATATCACGCCCCAGAACCAAAATACTGGAGAGCGGTGGCGGACATAGCCAGCTACGTATAATAAAATGGAATCCATCTCACTATACGGTCACGGCTGTCTAGAAATATGAGAGTTTATCTACAAGCCATCAGTCTCTTAAGGTCATAAATTATCCTATTGTCTCAATCTCAACCAACTATTAATAATTACAAGATATCAGATTACTAAATATACAATTGTAAGGCGTCCCAAACATTACATATCCAGATGATCACGAAGCTAGTCGTACAAAATGTAAGGACTAGCAAGAGTTAAGTCATACATGATCAACCTCGAGTTGCCAATCATGTTTACAGCCCGTAGGCAGACAGAAAATAAAGTGCATCGAGCTAACAGGTGCTCGTCGGCTAAATGCCTCAAAAGAATAATGTACAATTACAGTGGGAGAACAAAAGAAACCCACTCGTTGCCAGGATTCCCTCTAGTGATCACCATCTGGCTGGAAAGCAGGTAGATCCTTTGCTGCTGCTCCGGTATCTGGCCATACAAAACCAGCTGGATCAGACCCCAGAAAGAACAAGTGCCACAAAGGAGGCCACGAAATAAGAACAAAAGCCAGCAATTAGCACAATAATAATAAGGTAATAAAGACAGGAATTAAGGAAAAACATAACAGGTGATATACGATGAGATAACAATGGGACTATTCAGATAACCAGGTTACAACCCGTAAACCAAACAAGGACCGGGGTTGTAACCCTTCGTCTGAACGGAACTTGGATTCTCCCACCATTTATCGGCAAAATAATAATGTAAGAAATCAAGACAGGAAGCAATCTTGTACTGGATCAAGACATGGCTAGACTAGTTATACCTCATTCAATCAATCACGGCCAAGCAGATACTACGGCTTACTACTTTAACTAACTAGGGTTATCACATGGCCTAATTACTAGCAAGATGCAATGAGAATTCCAAGTCCGGTTACCTGTTTGTTACTACCTGAGTGATCCCAGCAAGAAAAGGAAAAGATAGCAGGATATAGCAGACACACTGTAGTAAGATACATGTGTCCTAAGGTACCACACTCGACGGCGGGCTGGAAGTGTGCTCATCTCGACGGATAGTAACAAATCCCATATATATATATATATAAGGCCGGGACCAAAGGGACAACAGGTAACTGGAGAATTCTCCATGAACTATTTGATCCATCTAGTCATTAACCTAGCCAGATTCAGTATGAATCCCTGACCGTGGGAAACCAGGGATTCATATCCTAGACATGATGCGAGATAAGACTGGTTGCTTACACAAGCACATTCAATACAATCACCCACGGTGTCAAGAATTCACTTAACATGTCAAGTTAGCCGTCGCAACAGCGTTAAGTTATCAAGTCATGATACAAGTCAGGAGTGCGCTCACGGGCCACTATCAAGTTATCAAGTCACAAGGATTAATTACAAGTTACAAGTTAGGTGTGCACCCCACTGGGTCACTAGCCAGGAGATCGGAGAATACCAAAATCATAATCCACAGAAAACCTCGAGAACCGTACTAGTCATAAACAATTACTTGAAAACCGTGTTAGGCCGTGTCGAGTCAAGATAGTCGTGCTGTGTTGAACAGATCTCAGGAAAACCCAATCCACAAAAGAGAAACCAAGTCGAGAAATAAAACCAATACTCCAAGAGCCAATAGATTAATCAAGGGGTCAGGGGAGCAGCGTACGCTCAAGACACGCATGCAGGAGAGCTGCGTACGCGAAAAAGTCACGCACGCAAGAAAGCAGCGTACGCGAAAAGTCACGCACGCAAGAGAGCAGCGTACGCGAAAAGTCACGCACGCAAGAGAGCAGCATACGTGAAAAGTCACGCACGCAGGAGAGCAGCGTACGCGAAAAGTCACGCACGTAAGAGAGCAGTGTACGTGAAAAGTCATGCACGCAAGAGAGCAGCGTACGTAAAAAGTCACGCACGCAAGAGAGCAGCGTACGTGAAAAGTCACGCACGCAGGAGAGCAGCGTACGCGAAAAGTCACGCGCGCAAGAGAGCAGCGTACGTGAAAAATCACGCACGCAGGAGAGCTGCGTACGTGAAAAGTCACGCACGCAAGAGAGCAGCGTACGTGAAAAGTCACGCACACAGGAGAGCAGCGTACGTGCAAAAGCACGCAAGCAGAGGGCAGCGTACGTAAAAAGTCACGTACGCAAGAGGGCAGCGTACGTGCAAAAGCACGCACGCATGAGAGCTGCGTACGTGCAAAAGCACGCAAGCAGAGGGCTGCGTACGCGTAAAAACACGAACGCAGGGTCTGGGTCTTCTTCTCCATGGCTGAGAAGAAGCTCTCTTGGCTCCCAAAAGTTTAAGGCATCACAACTTGGGCATCCGAACTCCAAATCCAGGTTTCCAAAGTTCTAACCAGGGTGGAATTGAACTCTCTTCCACATGGAAACATCAAAACCCATAGAAATCCAACTTAAATAGATCAAAACCATACAAAACCGAAAATGAAGAAAACTTAGATCTAGAACAATGGAGACTCCAAATCACAAAATACCAAGTTCTAATGTTAATTCCCATATCCTAAACTAGCAAATGGACAAATAAAATGGTATTCTCATGTGGTGGCAAGGTGCACTTGCCTATGGGTGGGTGGGTGTAGAGGAAGGAGAAGAGTGTTGTGTAGAGGAAGGAGAAGAAGAAATAAATGGTTGTTTATGAAGAGAGAGAAAAAGTTGGTGGAGTTTTAAAGAGGGTGGGATGTGGTGTGTTGAGGGTGGAGCATAGGCTAAGGTGTACCAATACACATTAAACCAAACCAAACCAACCCAAACCAATTAAAATCGAGCCATGAAAAACCCAAAATACGAGAAATACCGAAATTCCACAAGTTAAGAAAAATAAAATACATGCCAAAATCCAGATACGAGTATAAATACGAAATACGAGAAATGAGGGTGACAACCAGCCACATATCCAAGTCATTTTTCTTAGAATCTTCGAATCTGCCAACCTCTTGTTGAGTAGCTCGACATTGCTTAAACCAATGTCCATCTTTGTCACATTTATGACAAGCATTACTACTTCTATTTGGTTTACATGAAACAATATAAAAAAAATTTATGAACGTAGCATAAGAATAATAAGAAATAATTAAGCATTTCAAATGATAATATCATATTATAGAAATGTGACTCCAAATTTATAATAAAGATTTCCAATATAACAAACTCTCATAGCCTAGACATTTCATAATGGAAACCAAAAATAAAGCACGACTTCAAATGTAAATAGTTTATAAGTACTTGAAATAAAACGACCTAGTGCTCATTCAATGGAAGGTAAATTTTCAAGCATATCCTCAAATTGTTCATTTGTAACTTGATTCCCGTTTTTGATCCTCAAAAAGTCGGATCGAAACAATTCTTATTTGGTTTATTTTGAGGATTTGAATTCCCTTTAGAGTGTATTGTCCACTTGTTTCATTTATTGTTTTTTGAAATACTGCTTCCGTACCTTAGTAAGGTTGATAACCATGACCTTATCTTCCATAAAAAAAATTTATTTTCTCTCCCACGTCCTCCAGCACGACCTCTGCTAATTCCAAAATTAGAATTTGCCTCAAGAATTGCTATAGACCCAGTTTGTCTAGAATTGTGGTTTTTCATAAGAATATTGTTATTTGTCGTTGCTATAATGAGACAAGTCACCAGTTTAAGTACTTCGTGAATTTTTTTTCACGATATTGTTGCTACAAAAGCACATTAATTAAATAAAAAATAAAGAGTATTTTCTCAATCATTTAAGCCTTTGTTACTTTTTTCTGCACAATTTAAGGAGAGAAACAATATTAAACAGAGCAGATTATACTCTTTAACATTTTTTTAGTCTTGGTATCTTAGGTTTAACCATTCACTTTGAGCAAGAGGAAGGATTAGCATCCTTTGATGGTCAAATCTATCCTTTAGATATGTCCATAAATTCAATGGATCATCCTCACATAGATATTCTGCCTTTAGATCATCATGAATATGATGTCGTAAAGTGTTAAAAGATGACGATTCGAAAAAATTAGAAGGATAAAGAAGAAGAATGAACCACCAGTTTATTGAAAAGATGGTAATTAGGAATAGGCCACAAGTGATCAATTTGAAAACTCAATAGTCATATGCCAATAAAAGACATAGCCACTATGGTAGTCAAAACTCGTAAACATATCTGAAGTCGTTTTACCAAGAATTTATGCCTTGCCAGTGTACAGCTAACTACTATAAAATCTTAGTTCCACAACTCAAGCAATGGTACGATAACGAACACCCTATCAACTCTATCCAATCTTGACATAATAACTAAGATCGAACTAGGACGAATAAGACAGTTTTAATAATGCTCGGTAACTCACACTTACCTGAAACTACTTCAACTTAGGGGTCATGCCTGGCCAGTGCGTTGCTGGCTGCAATGAACCCACAGTCTCCATAAGTCAAGTAATTGGCGGCAGTGTGCTTCTGTCTTGCCGTTGTAAGTCATCGATCATTCTTTCAACTATGTCTATACAATTTTTAAGGAAGTTTCCAAAACCCCGTAGACAAATTGATCATGATAGGAGAAGTGTACGTATCTATCCTTGAAGTGAAAATATCAGTTCCCAAAATCAAACGATTGATTAGGGAAAGAATGATCGAAGACAGGAAAAATGTAAACTTTAATTTCTCGTTTCTCTAACATTCAAAATTGAAGGGACAACCTATATAACAAAATTGAGTCGGAATAACTATATGGACGGGGTCATGTTAAGCTCAAAAGTTAATGGATGGAAATAGGATATCGATCTTTAGAATATAATAACTTATAGTTAATGGAAAATAAACAAACAATACATATCTTACGATATGGTGATAATTAGAGGGAGAATAATATAATTGTACGTATGATTTATGAATAGTAAAAGTGTAAATAAGATGGTCGTTTATGGAGAAATGACTGAAGACAAGAGAAGCATAAACATTATAATCCTTAATCCATGGATATTCAAACGATTGAGAGAAAACTTAGAACTAACTTGAGATTCCTATGTGATAATAGATTCAGAACTATAAAATGATTCCCTATGGCAAATCAAAAATAAATAAGCAATTCGGGCTCGCATGATATAAGGATGATATCTAAAGAGGCAAAAAAGAAAATTTACACAAATGGTCCATATTAAGAATTGCATCCAAGTAAGTCCTAAGTTACGGGCGAATAGTCTACCCACCTTAGGTCATATCATCATATCAAAATGCAACAGTGTATCTATGAAAATATCTCAAGTTATCCAAATTTAACAAATCATTACATATATTATATGACATATAACAATATTAACTACTCAACGGTAAATTGTGTAAGGGACTCTTAGTCCTAGCCATTCTCCTAAAATCAAATTAATCCTAACATATGAATGAGCATTTCCTAGTCGCGGGCTCGCAGTAGTACGATTAACATAGGTACTACCACGAGTTCGCAATCTTTTATAAAAACTGACCTACATGGGCCACTACAAAAACTTGTTACGATCCGCACCCGCTTTTCGGGGTACGAGTGCGTGTCCAAGCCATCCTATGCCGTAGAGTCGACGGTAGAACACTGTCAAGGCCATGATGCTCATAATCACATAAATATAACATTTATTGCGCATTCATATTACTAAATTGATTATAACATTTATATTTGAAAGAAAAATTACAAAGTCTCATAAAATCTTTTACAACAAATTTAAGCTAACTAACTTTTAGGTTTTGACCTGCAAATACACCCATGTCTCCCAATGCTAAAGAAGTAACGACTATCCTATAAAATATTGGTTTCCAGTCAGGAATGGAATAAGCACGCAAACCGACGTCAAATCGAAAATATAATAGAATTCACAAGGCATGAAAATAACTTATGTGAAATGAAACTAAATAGTAACTGATATCATGGCATGTCTAGAAAGCAAGTAGGTAACCCTACAACAAGATGTATCAACTGGAGAAAACATGTAACTAGGATGTCATGGCAAGTGTTGAACAAGGAAAAACAAATAGAAGACAACTATCTATGGGTTTTGAAATATTTTGTTCGACATGTGAACGGCAAAGGCGTAAATCCGGCACCCCGCATGTGAATTGTGCGACTACTATCAAACAAGAACAGACATATTAGAGATGTTTCTGGGCAGTCCACATGTCTACTAAGATATTTTTTCGCCTAGCTAGTACTCATCGAATCAGGTCACAAGCATGGTAATCATGTAAATGACAGTCACGAAGTATAAAAAAATCTATGATACTAATCTGTATGACAACGTGTCATCAAGCAAGAGAGCATATGTATAAACATGAAATAAAAACTACTATGAATTGAAAGCAATCAGAAAGTGCACTTGCCTGGGGTCCTTAGCTGGTGAAACCAATAATACCATTTCGTTCCGGATAGTCCGATTGGTTAGGGTCAATGTAGAAGTTCAAAATCGCAAAGGAAATAGAAATGCAATTAGTCACGGTCGTGATATGATATTTTAAAAGAAATTGCATAAATAATTACTTATAACCATTTTGGAATTACTATATGACTTGAAATATATATATATATATATATATATATATATATATATATATATATATATATATATATATATATATATTATATAGTCGAAAAGCATATATTTTTAGAAAGTGTAGCTCCCCATCCCAAAAATTTGGAAATAGTTTATTTTTATTATTTTATTCGAATGGTGATTTTAGATTTTTGTAAATAATTATTTAGCTAATTATTACGGTGGATGACTTAAGTCCTTGTGGAGTTATGGAGCACAAAACGATTAGGAATTGTGGCCCGGAAGATGTAACAGTATGATTTGACTTGATTACTAGCCTTGCCAGGAGAAACCGACCATAGTGATGTCCTAAGTAGGAAAATCAGGCCAAGTTGCGACTTAACCCTTACCGAAGACTATCTAATTATTAATTATTATTGAGTTTAGAGAAACCAGTTATATCATTTTAGCCCAGACTGGGCCCAAACTGAGCCTAAGCCGTGTAGTCATACGGCACGTCCAATGACGTCGTGTTGATGGAAATTGGGAAGATGGTATTGTTTTTCGTTTTAATGAGTTAATGAATATCTTCTAGTATTCAAAATTAAATATTATTATTAATTGGTATTCAATGACTATTGTATAAATTGGCCCTTGCACTTTTTGGAAATTTGAGTCTGAACATAATGGTATACACACCGTTAATATTTTATTGAATTTCGTTATTATTATTATTATTATTATTATTATTATTATTATTATTATTATTATTATTATTATCATTATTATTATTATTATTATCATCGAGGTTATTATTATATAATATTATTATTATTGATGAGACTATAATTGTCAAATAAACGATATATATATGTATGCCTATATATAAATAGGCCATATAATAGAATATTGGAATTTTATTAGATTTTTGGATATTTCTATAGAAGTATTTATGGGAGTATATAGCTATATATATATATATATATATATATATATATATATATATATATATATATATATATATATATATATATTATATGAATATATATATATTATATGAATAGTGTTAGTATAAAGAGATGTGTAAGAAAAAAAAGAAATCAATCGGGCCAGGCGCACTGTTCCTTGCGGGAACAGTGGCCCCCCCTCCCCATGAGCTAAACCAACACCCCAGCTGAGCAATCGGCCCAGACCCGGCAGTAAGCCCCCACCGATTATATATACTCATAGTATATATTAAAGCACAGGCCGAGAAGCCGAGTACATATAGAGAAAGAACACGAGAGAGAGGGAGAAGGAAATTCGAGGGAACCCTAAAACACCAGAGCGCCACTCCGCCACGCTCCCTTAGGTCGGCGTGCATCGCCCTACCGCGCCGCCGCTGGCCGGAGAGCCATCGGCCAACCTCGCACAGAACGCAAACAGAGGAGACTAGCAGCGACAGCACATCATCCGACCCTACTTTACTGGTGAATTTCTCTCCCCTCATGCTATCGTTCTTCGTTTTGTTTTCGCATATACAACCACAACCTAACCGTCTAGGAAGCCTAGTAATTAGTTCGGGTTGATTTGATCCAGGATCGACGAAAAGTCGATGCGAAGATCGACGAAAAACTGTCGAAACAGGACAGAAAAACCAGTCCGACTACTCTAGTTCACGGACAGTTTTCTCCCAATCCATTCACGATTTCGAAATTCCAATTAAAGACACTTATAAACAATATATAGCAGATGGAAACCCTTCTTTTCGTTTCTGTATTCGTGCAATGTGTGCCGAATGAACAGTTCCCAAAGATTACGAAAAACCTGTTTCGAAATATTGAAAATCCTTCCACACAACGTGCGTCCCGCTATTTCGGGCGACGTGATCGCGAACCGAAAGCATCAAAAGGTGCGTAACAGTTTCATGGTCGTGTGGGCTTTGACGGAATTCAAATTGGTCGCGTGTGCGCGACGAATTTGATGCGTATCCGTCGAAATTTACCGTATCATGCACTTTACAAATTCCTCAATTACTTTGTGTACGCTCGTCAGATCGAGACAAAACTTACACCAGCAGGACCGTATCATTTTTTTGGTCATGTATGCCAAGTTTGGTCCGATTCTGAGACTGTTGAGAAAATTACCGTTTTGTGGGCCCCACGGTCCCACTTAACGGGCGATTTTGTGCACGGCACGCCGAAATCCAACTTTGGACATACGGTTGGATTTGTATGGAAAAAATAGATCCATAGACATGTAGTTTGATGACTTTAGAGACCATTGACTCTGGCACGCTTTTCGGTGCAAAGCGGGTCCAACGGTGGACATCGTTTTGGCCCAAAATTACCATTTTGCCCCTGTATCCAGAATTGGACTTAAGGACAGGCGATCCTAGCTAATTTGACTATTATGAGAACATTGGCAATGTTTGTTTCAGTTTTCGGGGACTGTTGTACGGGTTTTGACTATTGTGGCACATTGAGTAGTTCAGACTGTCGGTTTCACCAGCAGAGGACCACAGGCGAGTACAGTTTATTGTCTGTATTTCGATATTGATCTTTACTATATTTCATTGATTATTCATTGGTTATGTGATTTTTATACTCTATTATAAATTGTTGAGTCGGGAATGAGAAGTACCAAGGATGTGTGATCCGACCGTAGACCGTGTTTATTTTCATGCAGTAGACCTCGTAAATCGTGTTTATTTTCTGCAAGTAGACCTCGTAGACATTGTTTATTTTTATGCAGTAGACCTCATAGATATTGTTTATTTTCATGCAGTAGACCTCGTAGACATTGTTTATTTTCTGCAAGTAGACCTCGTAGACATTGTTTATTTTTTGTAAGTAGACCTCGTAGACATTGTTTATTTTCTGCAAGTAGACCTCGTAGACATTGTTTATTTTTTGCAAGTATACCTCGTAGACATTGTTTATTTTTTGCAATTAGACCTCGTAGACATTGTTTAATTTCTACAAGTAGACCTCGTAGACCGTGTGGTGTAGCACCCCAGATCGATCACATGTCAACGGTACTTCTAACAGTTGGAAAAAGTATGTTTGTGTCTATTTATTGTTATTGGTCTTCCGTATTTACTGTCTATTTTCAAAACTCATGATTGATCCTAACCTTTGTTTTATAGTCATTTTCTTTATTTGAAATTGCATTCAGTGAATTGTGCTCGTTCCATTCCTGACTGGAAACTAACATTTTCAGGTTAGCCGTGAATTCACTTAGCTTGGGGAGTGGCGGGAATACTTACAGACAAAAGCCTAGAGACTAGCTAGATAGTGGACTTGTAGTCAGTCATATTTGTACAAGTTTATATTTTTTTGCGAATGTAAAACTTGTGAAATTTGTAAGTTAAATTAATTTTGTGAATGAGCATTATTTGTGATTTTGATCTTCATGGCCGTGACAGCGTTCTACCGTCGACACTGCGCCGTAGGCTGGCTTGGACACGTCTCGTATCCGTTAAAAAAATGGGTGCGGGTCGTGACAAGTTTTTGTGGTGGCCCATGCAGGTCAGTCTTTGCAAATCATGCGAACTCGTGATAGTACTTAAGTTAGTCGTACTATTGCGAGCCTGCGACTAAAAAAGCTCATTCACGAATTAGAAATTAATTTAATTTAAGAGAATGACTAGGACTAGGAGTCCCTTATACAAATTTATCGATGGGTAGTCTAGGCCATGCAATGTAGATAAGGAGTTATTAATTTTGATAGAGTGTCAGATCCTTATAGGTACGCTATTACCTCTTGATATGACGATAAGATCCAATGTGGATAGATTATTCACTTGGTGAGACATGGCTTCCTAGTATTAATGATCTAACCCTAATAAATTGATCAATTCCTTCTCTTTGCCTCTTAGATATCATCCTCACATCTTAGTCAAATTGTCTATTCAGTTCCTATTTTTGCCCTAAGAGTTATTATTGTATGTTATCCATAGATGAACCTCAAGTTAGTTTTGATTCAAAGTTTTCCCCAAAGGTTTGAATACACATAGAATATATACTAGAATGTTTGTAATCCTTTTGTCTCCAGTTCTTTCCTCCATGATTAAATCTTTTAGTTACAGATTGCGACTGATAGGACAAATATTTACGCCTTATTACATAGTCGACTTGTTTGAATCCCTAGAAGCCCAGGAATTTTTACATACTTTAGAAAAAGGAATGTAGTTAACTTATAATGGCAGGACAACAATGCACTGTCGCCATTTATTTGAATTAGGGAGACTATGGACTCACTGCAGCCAGCAGCGCACTGGCGAGACACGACCCTAGAGTTGAAATTTTTAAGGAAATTATGGGTTATAGAATATTCCTAAAACTATGGCTAGTGGTCCTCTTTGATCATAGTTACCCGGGTGTCAAGATAAGGTAGAGTATCTGATAGCATATCACATCTGAATCACGGAACCAAGAGTTTACCATCACCCGAGTATACGGACGAGGCATAATCCTCGGTGAAATGATTTCAGACGTGATTACAAGTTTAGGGTACTATAGAGGATAGGACCGTGCCATGTATGTTCCATAAGATATAAAGCCAATAGTAGTGAAAGTTGGTAAGTTTGGTAGCATGTCTCCCGACCTAGCACTCCGTATGATCCTCGTGATCTATTGATGAGGAAATTGACTGACACTAATAGGTTACCTAGAATATAGAATTCAGAAGTCCATAAACTATTAGTCGACCAAGGCCTTAAGGGTAAGATGATAGTGGGATATCTATAGAAGCAAGAATACCGGGTAAGGTTTGATTCTCACAAAACTCGAACTACTTGTTCCTTCTTTAAAAAAAAAATCTCGCATGATTGTATTCGACTATCTTAACAAACGCTGCTGTTACAGCTTAGTTTTGCAAGCTCACTCTGTTCTCGAGCTTGATTTGAGGCATATGTTTAGTGGGGACGCCTGCTAACTTATTGTCTAATCAGAATCAGTGTATTATGGTCTGATCAACCATGATGCATTTGGTTCGCTCTTTGTTTAATTACACTACGTGGATGGAGATATATAGGTATCTAGGATCTCATCCGCGACTGCTTTGATAATTTTTCTTGAATTATACGTTCGCCTTTGGATCACGTGATTGTAGTCAGTAACATCTTTCTTGAACTCTTTATTGTTTTTGTCTCTCACTGATTTGGAAAGACAGAAACTCGTAATTGGTAGAGAGATACCGAGTATCCCCATGGCTATGGTAGTTGTATACACGAGGGTAGCTATCGTCAGCCAGCCATGTGATTAAGTTACTCGTTCTCCTCTCGACCCCAAACTGTTATCGGGACTTTCTAGTTACCTGAATTTGAGAATGATTAGGGTTTTACCCTTAGTCAAAATGCCAACCTAGGAGACTATCTATTCTCAAGAAACCAATTTATTGGGAGTCTCTAATTGATTGCTTGAAGCTTGCTTTAATTAGCAAAACCATGAGCCTTAACCCAACCCTTCCTCGACCAAACCCACAGTTTGGACATGAGATGAATAGAAATTCACGACTCAGTTGTTAGAAAATCCTTCATAGGGTGTGTCTTAGATTTGGTTACCCCGTCAACAGCTCTTGTGTACTGTGGACGAGCATATCACTCTATTTTATCAACTGTGTGTCATTGTACACATTCGTTTTCCATTTATTTAGAAATGATCCTTGACTCGACTTATAACCATCGTACCCCATTACACCGTGCTTGATTCTTTATTAACAAGAGTCGAGGTACAATACCTTGATTTTGGAATTCTTCTGACCTCATTATTCCTAAGACCATGACCTAGCTTCTAAGGTGGGTAGACTGTAAGCCTTCTAGAATTTTTAGGATATACGAGGATTACCGATTGATTAGAATATTTTCTATTGGGATGATAATTAGTGTCTCATGAACTCCCACTTTCCATCTAGATCATTTTGTGTCCCCGACCGTGTCATTAATAATCGGAGCACGAGACAACCTGTTACCTTCCAACGAAATTCATATGCAAGATCTAGACTAGTCTACCTTCATCTAGGTATATCATGTCCTACTCAAACACGTCCCCTTGTACTCTATTTTTATGGTACGACTTTCAGGACAAAAAGGATTAGCTATAATCCTTACCATAATCCCTGTGTACTTCCTGACTACGACTAGAGACTCAACTTCGACTCGAATCTGTCGACCCAATATATTGTTGTGATCGACTGGAAGCCCACTACGCACATGTCACTAGTGTGCCATTTAATTGTGTCTTCTTGTGCTACTTAAATACAAACATCACGGAAGACGCACCTTCAAGGCTTGCAGAACCTATTTAACCAATTCGACTGCCCAACTAGCTCAAACACTTGGAAGGAATCCTATTTTAGGTTATCATAGCCTAGTAGAAATAGTTTTATCATTGGGAACTTGTCCAGTCGATATAGATTAAAATCCAGGGTTCAGCCAACCAATGATCGATGACCAATCAGGGAACCCATAAAATCCAGTAAAACCCATCCATACAAACCACCATTTAGGAATATATATAAAGCCGAACTATTTGAAATAGGTCCCTATACCGATTATATAGCCTCCACCTCTTAGAATGTGAGGTCATTCGTAACTGTTATTCCATCTACCTAGAAGTCGCGATACGATCTTCTATCGCGTTTATATCCCTTGTTTGTGTGTTTAAATAACCACGGAAAAGACCACAATCTTGATTTCTTAAATTCAGTCCTATGTTGGAATGTTGTTTAGAACTTCGAGAACAGAATTTCTGTATTGCATGGATTGCAAGCTCCTCTAAGAAACAAGTGTTCTTCGATTTAGCAAGTGACTGGACTAGAGTAGCCCACTCTAGCAAATAAGTCATTGGTTCATAAACTTTCATTCCATCTGCAGCATTGGATACTCTCTACCGCTCTAGAAATTTTATTTTTACTCTCGATTGTTCTTCCTTATTTTCCTGTCCTTCATATTTCGGAGCGACGAATGGTCATGTTTATTGGAATTTACCAATATTTCTTAACTACCTGTGTAAGTTTGTTGTTTGTTAAAATTTTGGTTGCTTGATAGATAGGAGAGGTTTATAGATGCCATATACAGTAGATATTATTGATAGCAATTATAGCAATTAGTCGGATGATTATATAGTTGTAGGGACATACCTTTGAGGGAGTAGTGTGACCAAAGGTGGGTAGAAGTCCTCGGAGTTTCGTAGTTACAAAATGGCTAGGAGGAGGATATAAACTGTTTTGAGGAATTAAAATTCGAGGAGATTAAGGTAATGGTAGATTTCCTTTTGAATTTAAGGAATAGTTACGAATTAAATTTCGAGGATTTGTAGTATGAAATGACCGTGAGAATAGATGATAACCAATGAAAACCGCATTCTATCATAGAGGATGGACTCTTCCCTTAAATTTCGAGGACAAAATTATTTTTAAGGTGGGTAGATTTGTAGCTCCCCATCCCGAAAATTTGGAAATAATTTATTTTTATTATTTTATTCGAATGGTGATTTTAGATTTTTGTAAATAATTATTTAGCTAATTATTACGGTGGATGACTTAAGTCCTTGTGGAGTTATGGAGCACAAAATGATTAGGAATTATGGCCCGGGAGATGTAACAGTGTGCTTTGACTAGATTACTAGCCATGCCAGGAGAAACCGACCATAGTGATGTCCTAAGTAGGAAAATCAGGCCAAGTTGCGACTTAACCCTTACCGAAGACTATCTAATTATTAATTATTATTGAGTTTAGGGAAACCAGTTATATCATTTTAGCCCAGACTGGGCCCAAACTGAGCCTAAGCCGTGTAGTCATACGGCACGTCCAATGACGTCGTGTTGATGGAAATTGGGAAGATGGTATTGTATTTCGTTTTAATGAGTTAATGAATATCTTCTAGTATTCGAAATTAAATATTATTATTAATTGGTATTCAATGACTATTGTATAAATAGGCCCTTGTACTTTTCGGAAATTTTAGTCTGAACATAATGGTATACACACCGTTAATGTTTTATTGAATTTCGTTATTATTATTATTATTATTATTATCATTATTATTATTATTATTATTATCATCGAGGTTATTATTATATAATATTATTATTATTGATGAGACTATAATTGTCAAATAAACGATATATATATATATATATATATATATATATATATATATATATATATATATATATATATATATATATATATATATATATATATATATATATATATATATGTATGCCTATATATAAATAGGCCCTAATATATATATATATATATATATATATATATATATATATATATATATATATATAAAAATATATATATATATATATATATATATATATATATAAATAGGCCCTATAATAGAATATTGGAATTTTATTAGATTTTTGGATATTTCTATAGAAGTATTTATGGGAGTATATAGCTATATATGTATATATATATATATATATATATATATATATATATATATATATATATATATATATATATATATACATATATATACATATATATATATATATATATATATATATATATATATATATATATATTATATGAATAGTGTTAGTATATATATATTAAAAAAAAATATATATATATATATATATATATATATTATATGAATAGTGTTAGTATAAAGAGATGTGTAAAAAAAAAAGAAATCAATCGGGCCAGGCGCACTGTTCCTTGCGGGAACAGTGGCCCCCCTTCCCATGAGCTAAACCAACACCCCAGCTGAGCAATCGGCCCAGACCCGACAGTAAGCCCCCACCGATTATATATACTCATAGTATATATTAAAGCACAGGCCGAGAAGCCGAGTACATATAGAGAAAGAACGCGAGAGAGAGGGAGGAGGAAATTCGAGGAAACCCTAAAACACCAGAGCGCCACTCCACCACGCTCCCCTGGGTCGGCGTGCGTCGCCCCACCGCGCCGCCGCTGGCCGGAGAGCCATCGGCCAACCTCGCACAGAACGCAAACAGAGGAGACTAACAGCGACAGCACAGCATCCGACCCTACTTTACAGGTGAATTTCTCTCCCCTCGTGCTATCGTTCTTCATTTCGTTTTCGCATATGCAATCACAACCTAATCGTCTAGGAAGCCTAGTAATTAGTGCGGGTTGATTTGATCCAGGATCGACGGGAAGTCGATGCGAAGATCAACGAAAAACTGTCGAAACAGGACAGGAAAACCAGTCCGACTACTCTAGTTCACAGACAGTTTTCTCCCAATCCATTCACGATTTCGAAATTCCAATTGAAGACACTTATAAACAATATATAGCAGATGGAAACCCTTCTTTCATTTCTGTATTCGTGCAATGTGTGCCAAATGAACAGTTCCCAAAGATTACGAAAAACCTGTTTCAAAATATTGAAAATCCTTCCACACAACGTGCGTCCCGCTATTTCGGGCGACATGGTCGCAAACCGAAAGCATCGAAAGGTGCGTAACGATTTCGTGGTCGTGTAGGCTTTGACGGAATTCAAATTGGTCGCGTGTGCGCGACGAATTTGATGCGTATCCGTCAAAATTTACCGTATCGTGCACTTTGCAAATTCCTCAATTACTTTGTGCACGCTCGTCAGATCGAGACAAAACTTACGCCAGCAGGACTGTATCGTTTTTTTTGGTCATGTATGCCAAGTTTGGTCCGATTCTGAGACTGTTGACAAAATTACCGTTTTGCGGGCCCCACGGTCCCACTCAACGGGCAATTTTGTGCACGGCCCGCCGAAATCCAACTTTGGACATACGGTTGGGTTCATATCGAAAAACCGGATCCGTAGACATGTAGTTTGACGACTTTATAGACCATTGACTCTGGCACGCTTTTCGGTGCAAAGCGGGTCCAACGGTGGACATCGTTTTGGCCCAAAATTACCATTTTACCCCTGTATCCAGAATTGGACTTAAGGACAGGCGATCCTAGCTAATTTGACTATTCTGAGAACATTAGTAATGTTTGTTTCAGCTTTCGGAGACTGTTGTACGGGTTTTGACTATTGTGGCACATTGAGTAGTTCAGACTGTCGGTTTCACCAGCAGAGGACCACAGGCGAGTACAGTTTATTGTCTGCATTTCGATATTGATATTTACTATATTTCATTGATTAGTCATTGGTTATGTGATTTTTATACTCTATTATAAATTGTTGAGTCGGGAATGAGAAGTACCAAGGATGTGTGATCCGACCGTAGACCGTGTTTATTTTCATGCAGTAGACCTCGTAGACCGTGTTTATTTTCTGCAAGTAGACCTCGTAGACATTGTTTATTTTTATGCAGTAGACCTCGTAGACATTGTTTATTTTCATGTAGTAGACCTCGTAGATATTGTTTATTTTCTGCAAGTAGACCTCGTAGACATTGTTTATTTTCTGCAAGTAGACCTCGTAGACATTGTTTATTTTCTGCAAGTAGACCTCGTAGACATTGTTTATTTTCTGCAAGTAGACCTCGTAGACATTGTTTAATTTTTGAAAGTAGACCTCGTAGACCGTGTGGTGTAGCTCCCCAGACCGATCACATGTGAACGGTACTTCTAACAGTTGGAGAAAGTATGTTTGTGTCTATTTATTGTTATTGGTCTTCCATATTTACTGTCTATTTTCAAAACTCATGATTGATGCCTAACCTTTGTTTTATAGTCATTTTCTTTATTTGAAATTGCATTCAGTGAATTGTGCTCGTTTCATTCCTGACTGGAAACCAACATTTTCAGGTTGGCCGTGAATTCACTTAGCTTGGGGAGTGGCGGGAATACTTGCAGACAAAAGCCTAGAGACTAGCTAGATAGTGGACTTGTAGTCAGTCATATTTGTACAAGTTTATATTTTTCTGCGAATGTAAAACTTGTGAAATTTGTAAGTTAAATTAATTTTGTGAATGAGCATTATTTGTGATTTTGATCTTCATGGCCGTGACAGCATTCTACCGCCGACACTGCAACGTAGGCTGGCTTGGACACGTCTCGTATCCTTTAAAAAAAAGGGTGCAGGTCGCGACAGAAAGTTTATTTAGAAAATATTTATACCCATTTTAAAACCCTAAAGTATTTTATCTATAAAATCCAAACTAAGTTATATATATAGGCCCAAAATATTATCTTACTAGAAATAAAAGCTTAAATACATATACATATTGTCCAAAACTATTTATGATATCCATCACTAATATGTATATATAGAATTCATTCTTTAATACTTATATAATATTTTTGTAGAATAGGAACCATTAATTATTGTGAGCACCCTGAATTTTGGGTTGATTTTTTTATTTTTTTATTTTAATTTTCTGATTGATTTGGTTTCGATAAATAATTTATTTTGTTATTTTTCCTTAAGTGTACTTTTCTGTGCCTTTGATATTTGGAGTGTCAGGGATATTCAACTCTGAAAATCTTCTTCACGAGTTTTGCAGTGGACAGGATTACCTTCATGATGGTATATAGTGTCCCACTCAAACTTGTTCCCTTGTACTCTTTTTGCTTCACAGAACTTCGTGTCGATTTAGACCATTTGATCATTAATTGATTTTTCCACTCTTTTCCTTGATCATTATTAGCACATTACCGTGACTTTTAATTTGGGAGCGCAAGACCAGTCAGTTTCTTGAAACCAACTTCTCATACATGATCTACTCGAGACGCTCGTCACCCACGACCTTCGTGTCCTACTCAGACACGTTATTTTGTGCTCCATTTGCTTCACACAACTTTTCTAACACGTGACCCGATTTTATTTCACCCCACGGTGTCACATTTATTTTTCAACTTGATTTGTGGGTACCCTGTCGACCAAAACCTGTCAGTCCCAACTATGGACATGGCCCACATTGAGCCTACTACCCGTCCGACACTTGTGTCCCATTTATTGGAACCCCCATGTTCTACTTATTTACCCATGATCATCGATACCTAATTTTAATTCGATTATTTCGTAGTGTCTGTTTTTGACCCAATCCGGCTCCACCAAATCTAGCCCAGTTTCGTGCTATCCTTCATCATGACACCCTCAGCCTAAATATTCTCGAAAAATATCAAGTACTTATTTTACCTATTTTTATTAATTAATGCAAAATTCCTATTGATTTAAATCCATAGGAATGACCCAATTTTTCCCTACAATTAATCCTATCCCTTGATCTACCCTAACTCATCAAAACCTCCCCATTCTCACCTAGCAGCCAACACAAAATTTTTTCCAAAGTTGGCCGGCCCTAAATTCTATGAGAGAATACTTTTCTCTCTCTCTCTCACTTTGTTTTCTTTTTCCACACACAAAATTCCTCTCTCCAACTCCCATGCAACAACACCAATACCATCAGCAACTACAACACACACACATCTGAACTCCTCCCATGTCGAGCCCAAAGCTGGTCGAGCTCAGCTCAGCCTCGTCGGCCGTCCACTGGCCGTCGGCCTCCACCCCGGCCTACTCTCCTCCTCCTTCCCCCTTCCTTCTCCCATCATCTCCATCATCATCACCAACCACCATCACTATTACACCGCTCACCACTTCCATTCCCGAGCCACCTAGCCCGTACGGCCGTACGTTGGCCACGAGCCACCGTGCCAGGCTGCGCCTCCGTCGGCCAGGCCAGGAACTGTAGCCCTCGTGCACTGCAGGCCCCTGCGCACAGCAGCACGACAGCGGTGAGATGCACAGCCGCGAACCACGGGCGTGTGTTCGGGGGCCCCCGCCGTCGACATGGCCACCGTGGCCGCCGTGGCTGTCCCCCACATGGCCGGGCGTACCCCCGGGGTAGGCCCCAAGGCCATCGTTCCTTTCTCCCACGTGTATCGGAGGTGATCCGTACGTTTCGCACGGGTTCCCGTTGTCACGAGCCCGAAAACGAAGCTGAAATGTCGCCCCGTCGCAGCGACTTCGCGTACGTCTTCCCAGAAATCCGACAGTTGGATCGATAATTTCTTCGCTCCATCACAATCTCGGTATATCCACCTTCACTCCTGTCAATTTTCATCCGTTGATTTTGTCGTTTGATACATCAAAATCGGCCACCAAGTTGACCATTTAAATTTTATTAAATTTGGACAGTTTTGTGGGGCCAACTTCGTCAACTTGTATCTCCTCCACCGCAGCTCTATTTGGCGTACTACCAGTTCCTGTGCGAAGCTGGTATAACCCTTTTACTACCCCTCCAGTTTCGTTTCATCGTGAGCTTGTTTGATTGGTTGAATTCGACGCCAAAGTTAGCCGTCCGAATTCGTAATTTCCAACTTGTAAAATTCTATTTTTGAACACGGTACTCCAGATTTTATTTCTGACACCACCATTAGACTCGTGGCGTCGTTCTGGCACGTTTTCATATAAAATTTGTTAGATTTGGAGAACGTGGGCCCTGGCACATTTTTTGGTGCAAAGTGGGTCCCACATTCTGGATCAACGAGACTTTTTGACGCCGGCTCATCGGAATCCAATTCCGGATATACCGTTGAATTCGTATCGTCATTCTGGACTCATTGACATATAAATTGCTAGGTTTTGGTGGATATTGGATCTGGCACACATTTCGGTGCAAGTCGGATACCAATATCCGGGTCAACGGGTCATTTTGAGATCGGCTCATCGGAATCCAATTCCGGATATACCGTTGAGTTCGTATCGTCATTCTAGACTCGTTGACATGTAGTTTGCTGAGTTTTGAGAACATTGGCTCCGGCACGTATTTCCGTGCAAATCGGAATTCCAAGTTCTGGTCAACGGACCAAATTGAGATCGGGTCAACGGAATCCAATTCTGGAGATACCGTTGGGTTCGTATCGTCATTCTGGTTTCGTGAACATATAAATTGTTACATTTTATAGACTTGTTTTCTTACACGTATTTCGGTGCAAAACGGCTCCGACGCGGATACCATTTTGACCCGAAATTACCTTTTTGCTCTTGTGTCCAATTGGACCGATGGGTAGGCTATCCTAGCTAAGTTGACCATTCTGGACACGTTGGCGATATTTATTTCATCGTCCGACAATGTTTGTTGATAATTTCTCTGAGTTTAATCTTTTTATAATTTATTAATAATTAATTCTTATAATATTCGTATTTCGGGATTAGTACAACGAAACTGAGCTCAGTCAATTCCAGTGATCTCACATCGCTAAAATTGACAAGACGGACACGTGGATCACTATAATAAGATTATTAACCTTACCGTTAATCATCTTATCTTGATTTACGTGTCGTAAGTTTCGACGTACGAATAACGAGGTACACGTTATATCTTTAATAATTAGACTAGAATTGACCCAGTTTGACCAGAGTTGACCAGATGACCAAAAGTCAACTGTAAGTCAACACTTGACCTAGTTTGACTAGATTATTGACCGAAGTTGGCCTAGAGTTGTTTTGACTTAGAAGAACTTAGGATAAAATAGATTGCTTGTAGAGATTTATTTATTACAACTTGAACACCTTGTAACCTGTGTTGCTTTAATTAGGACTCTGTGGCTTCAGTTGGACCCCTATACTTATCAGCTGTTCAGGTTATCAGGCGAGTACATTCTCTGATCATTTCATATCATGTTTAGGATTATATTTCCTGCTTTAGACTAGCTTACTTGATGCTGACACGTTGGTAACACGGATTGGTACTATATGGATCCCTTCATGAGATGTTATCCCTCTCGGGAGCATCAGATACTTTTGTCATGTGTGTTTCACTTACATCACGTATCATATTCTTCTATCATCATGAATCTTCGGGAATCAGCTAGTGACTCATGTACCCTCAAGATCACCGAGCCTTTACGAATCAATTCATGAATCACCCTTTATGGGCAACGTAGTATAATCATGAATCTTAACGTAACTTGAATGGATCCTTGTGTATTGATTGGGGATGGGGGAGTATAAGTGAACATGTGAATAAATCCAAGTAGTGTAATCATGAATCAATTTCAAGTAGTGTAATCATGAATCAGTCCTTAGCCATTCACATGTTTATGCAGTACTCTGAATCACTAGCACTGTCTCTCTTTATATATATCATAGATATTTACTTACAGTCTCTCTTTTACATTATGCTATTTTTTCAGATCCTGTATTTTATTCTCTAGCATGATTACATTTTCTTTCCTGCTATGACTTGTTGAGATGTATTGTGCTCGCTCCAGTCCTGACTGGACCTTTTGATAAATTTTACAGATAGCCTGGAGGTTGCCTGCTAGCCTAGAGGAGACAGTAGAGGTTGTATAGATAGCTAGGATTTTACTTATAGTTTATTTTCAGTCGTCTTGAGTTGTATTTATGGATTATTGTATTTGAGTTCAGAGATGCATTCTGAGTTTGTATCGTAGACACTTAATTGCTTCTGATCTTCTGTATTTTATTTGAGTTTATATCATTTCGTACTTCTTCTTCCTTAGTTGTGATTGAGTTTACATTCTGCTATGTCACCCCCATTCGGGGAGTATAAACTGTTTAGTCTTATACTGTTAGATGCATTGAGACCTAGGACAGCGTTCTACTGTCGACACTGCGGCGTAGGCTGGGCGTTATTACGTTCTCGTACCCTAACAGTGGGTGCGGGTCGTGACAATTATTATTAGTTAAAATTATTTTAGATAAATGCTTTAAAGAAATCTAGCAAAATCATTTTATGCCGAAGCTATAATTGAATTAGAAAATTTAATAGTTTAGGTTAAAACCATATTTAAACCATGAAAATAATATAGTAATATATTTTGGACCAAAACTATATCACACTAACATGAAATACTGTACTAATACTTTTAGAATTTCTAAATCAAATCTAAAAATCAAGGTAAAACCTAATAATAAATTTTAACTACAAAATATACTTCCCAAAATAATAATGACAATGATTAATTACCTATAATAGCAACTACATAATTTAATACCACTAATCCTTTCAGTTACATGGTATTCCTACTGTTATGAAATATATAGTAATAATAATAACTATTCTTGCTAGTGGTCCAAAACTTTAAAACACCTAAGCTGTTGGTCTCCATCAGAGTAATAAAAATGAAATAGTTGTTCTCCCACTTCCCGAGAGAGCACCACAAAATGAAAACAAATAAAACAGAAAGAGGAGGAGAGAGAAGGAATAGATAGAGAGTGGAGAGGAAGAGGGAGAACAAGAGTGAGGAGATGAGAGGAGAGGAGAGGGGACGTACCAAAGACTCGATGCATCTGCCGCGTGGAGCGGCACGAGCACGGAGGCGAGCGGCGACGCTCGAGGGGCTCTGCCGGCAGTTCATCGGTCGGTAGCACGCGATGGCGTGGCTTGGAGGAGCCAGAAAAGAATAGGCACGGCGATTCATGGGGAGGTGCGATGCACCTACTCCGGTCTAGGTGCGCTACGGAGGAGAGGCACCACGGAGGATACAGGCACGGCGGCTCCGACGGCCGAGGAGGAGGTTAGGGCCTCTTCTATCTGGGTCTGATTTTGTGGATGACGATGAAGACGGGGCGGAGGTCTGCAGAAGGGACAGGCGGCCGCGCTCGGTTCAAGGGCGGCGGATCCGAATGACTCAGTCGAGCGGAGTGGCTCGACGCCGGGAGAGGGAAATACGACGGCCGTGGTTCACCGGCCACTAACTCCGGCGACACACGACAGTGCTAGAGAGGAGGATGTACTCGACAGCAGGCCGGGTCTTGCGAAAGGTGCTCGCGTACAGCGCGATCGACCGGTGCAGGCGTGGCGCTGCTGAAGGTTGGCGGCGGCTGGCGTCGTCGCTCAAATACGCCGGAGGGATGCTGTCAGGTATGGTGTGGGTCAGGATTGTATGTTGACGGCGTAGCATGTCCTGGTGATCGGACACAGAGGAGATGGTCATGTGGATTGTGTCCGTATGTCGGACACAAGAGTCTTGCATTCTGAAATGTATTTAAATGGCTGAAAAGGTATAGTGGACACGGACACGTTGACATTGGTCCGGATACGGACACATATTATGTGTTTGGTTGTTGGCTGTGGTCCTGTGTGGTGGTGTCTATGATGCTGGTGTGGATGGCAGATTTTGGGTTGGCCGGGGATGGCTTGGCCGTGTAGCTGGTTGTAGAGATGGTGATGGTAGGAATAAGAGGGTGGAAGATTGGGAGATGGCTGCAGTTATGGTGCTGTTGTTGTCACGACCCGCATCTATTTTTTTTAAACGGATACAGACGTATCCAAGCCAGCCTCGCCGCAGTATCGACGGTAGAACGCTGTCACGGCCATGAAGATCAAAATCACAAATAGTGCTCATTCACGTAATTAATTTAACTACATTGATCACAAGTTTACATTTATAGAAAAATAAACTTGTACAAATAAATGAATGACTACTACACTTAACTATCTAGCTAGTCTCTAGGCTTTTGTCGTAAGTATTCCCGTCACTCCCCAAGCTAAGTGAATCCACGGCTAACCTGAAAAAGTTGGTTTCCAGTCAGGAATGGAACGAGCACAATTCACTGAATGCAATTTCAAATAAAAAAATGACTATACAATAGAGGTTAGACATCAATTACATATTTTTGAAAATAAACAGAAAATACTGAAACCAATAGCAAATAAATAGACACAAAATACTTCCCCAACTGTTAGAAGTACCTTTGATATGTGATCGGTCTCGGGACAATTATACGACACGGTCTACATGGTCTAAAGTTACATGTCTACAGTTACACGGTCTACAGTTACACGGTCTACAGAAAATATTGCATTAAAGAAACACTGTCTACAAAATAAAAATCACGAACTACACAGCTTAAATGTAATAATAATCACGGTCTACACTGTCTACTTTGCAGTAAATAAATCAATGTCTGCACTATCTACTTTGCAATAAATAAATTACTGTCTACACTGTCTACAAGAAATAAATGCAAAAATAAATACGGTCTAAGGTCAGATCACACATCCTTGGTACTTCTCATTTCCGACTCAACAATTAATAATAGAAAATAATCACATAACCAATGGCCAATCAATGAAATATAGTGAAAATCAATATCAAAATGCAGACAATAAACTATACTCGCCTGTGGTCCTGTGTTGGTGTAACCGATAATCTGAACCACTCAGAATGCCACAATAGTCAAAACTCGTACAACAGTCCCCGAAAGCTGAAATAAATATTATCACTATTCTTAGAATAGTCCAATTAGCTAGAATTGCCTATCTTTAAGTCTAATTCTAAACACAGGGGCAAAATGGTAATTTCGGGTCAAAACGGTGTCCGTCGTTGGACCCGCTTTGCACCGAAAAATGTGCCAGGGTCAATGGTCTCTAAAGTCATCAAACTACAATTCTACAGATTTGTTTTGATGATACGAACCCAACCGTATGTCCAGAGTTGGATTCCGGCGGCCCGTGCAAAAAATCACCTGTTGAGTTGGACCGTGGGGCCCACAAAACGGTGATCCAAATCAACTGTCTTAGAATCGAACCAAACTTGGCATACAGGACCAGAAAAATGATACGGTCCTGTTGACGCAAGTTTCGTCTCGATCTGACGAGCGTACACAAAGTTATGACTGAATTTATATTGCACGGATACGGGGCGATTCCGACGGATACGCATCAAATTTGTCGCGCACACATGACCAATTTGAATTCCGTCAAAGCCCACACGAACACGAAGCCGTTATGCACCTTTCGATGCCTTCGGTTCGCGACCACGTCGCCCGGAATGGCAGACGACGTCGTGTGGATGAGTTTTTCTAAAATTCTATTTTTCTAAAAACTGTTTTTTATTTTCAATTCGATTTATCTTAACATCTACTGATTAATAAATAATCTAAAAATAGGGTTTGAAAGCTGGTTAGGTTATCTAAAAACATGTTCAAGGATTTCAAAAATCTGCCATGGATTAGCATATATTTGCTTTCCAATTCGTGCGTCTGGATCGAATTTTGTTCTGTTTTCGAACAGGTTTTTCGTCGATTTTCGACTCAGTTTTGTGATGCATGTAGTGCAAGGTATATCGAGCTAATCTAATCGAAATGAAGGGGTTAGGTTGTCGATTACCAGCGAAGACGGTTCGACCATTGGTCGACCGAGCGCGACGGAAGGTTACGACGAAGTCGGTCCCGCATTACATTTGCTGCCTGTTCTCTTGCAGGTGCGCACGGCTGTTGCCTCTTTTGCGGGCGGTCGTTGTCCGTGCGGCCTCCGACGGCCCACGGCCGCGCACGTCGATGGCCTCGGCGGCGGGTACACGCCTTCGCCGTCAGGTCGGGGTTGCTAGGGTTTTAAAGTTTGATCGATTTCCTCTGCTATATATGCAGTTATATATATAATATATGAGTACTGCTGAGTTGAAACAGAGCCGAGGGGCTCTGGCTCTCAGTTAATTTGGCCACCCAGGGCTGCCTTTGGGGTTTAGCTATGGGCTCGGTTTAATGGGTTTAACGGCTCGGGTA